>CM042256.1:1103583-1401083 GCA_023566225.1 Romanogobio albipinnatus | reverse complement strand
CTAAAGTGACAAAAAGATCAGAATACAGAGACCCAAAAGAGCCCTTTGGGGAGCGATGGACCCCTGCTTGCCAACAAGCGTTTGAGACTGTAATCGAAAAACTTACCACCGCCCCTGTGCTAGGTTTTGCAGATCCTCAGGAACCTTATGTACTGCACACTGACGCCAGCACCACTGGACTTGGTGCAGTTTTGTACCAGGAACAGGAGGGCCAGTTGAGAGCGATTGGATATGCGAGCAGAGGATTATCACGGAGTGAAAGTCGCTACCCGGCGCATAAATTAGAATTCTTAGCGTTAAAGTGGTCAGTCACCGAAAAGTTTGCAGATTATCTATATGGTAATCAGTTCACTGTTGTAACTGACAGTAATCCGCTAACTTACATATTGACCTCAGCTAAACTGGATGCGACGAGCTACAGATGGCTGGCAGCACTGTCCACATTCTCGTTCAAGCTTCTCTACCGGCCTGGGAAACAGAATGGTGATGCTGATGGTCTGTCACGCAGGCCACACGGAGCCTTGGAGGATGACCCAAAGTCACAGAAAGAGAGGGAGCGCATTTTCCAGTTCACCAAAGACCATCTCTCCGACCCAGATAATGCCAATGTTGTTAATGAGGAGGTTATACAAGCAATCTGTGAAAGACAACTTGTTTACAGCACCCAGGTTGATGACAGTAACACTGGAAACATTGTTTTAGTCGAATGCCTTGCCGTCTCTGCAGATGCAATGCCTCAATGCTATCAACAAGCAGACCAGTCTGGTGAACTTCCCGCCATCCCTCACCTGTCTGAAGCAGAACTGGTGGATAGACAAAGGGCCGACCAGTGTATAAAGCACGTCATTTCCCAAATTGAGACAGGTGACACACCACCCCCTACCTTGCGAAATGAACTTCCTGATCTCCCTTTCTTTTTAAGAGAATTAAGCCGCTTTGAACTTGTGAATAATGTCTTATACAGACGACGCCAAGAAGGTCCCAAAACAACGTACCAGCTTGTCCTCCCAGCTGAGCTTCGTGACGCAGTTTTGACTAGCCTCCATGACCATATGGGTCATATGGGAGTTGACCGCACATTGGACCTTATTCGGACCAGGTTCTATTGGCCAAGGATGGCTGTGGATGTGGAGAGGAAGGTGAGGACTTGTGGCAGGTGTGTGCGGAGGAAAGCACTTCCAGAGAGAGCTGCACCCCTAGTAAATATCAAGACCACAAGACCCCTTGAGCTTCTATGTATGGATTTCCTTTCCCTTGAACCTGACCGAAGTGGAACTAAAGACATCCTTGTGATTACGGATCACTTCACGAAATTTGCTGTGGCTATTCCCACTTCCAACCAAAAGGCCCGTACAGTGGCAAAGTGTTTGTGGGAAGACTTTATGGTGCACTATGGAATGCCAGAGAAGCTACACAGTGACCAGGGACCAGATTTTGAATCCCGCACGATAAAGGAACTCTGTCGAGTAGCCGGCATTCAAAAGGTGAGGACAACACCCTACCATCCCAGGGGCAACCCTGTGGAGAGATTTAATCGCACCCTACTCAATATGCTTGGCACCCTCCAGAACCAAGAAAAGTCCCATTGGCGTGATTTTGTCAGACCCCTTGTCCACGCCTATAACTGTACTAAAAACGATGTGACGGGGTTCACACCTTATGAGCTGATGTTTGGGCGCCAGCCCCGCCTACCAGTCGATCTGGCATTTGGACTACCGCTGCCTGGCAAGCAACACACATCACACTCCGAATATGTGCAGAATCTTAAATCACGGCTCGAGGAGAGCTACAAGTTAGCCATGAGTAATGCTGCAAAGACTGCACACAAGAACAAAACACGGTTCGACAGACGAGTGATCGCCTCAGACTTGGAGCCTGGAGACCGAGTGCTGGTCCGGAACGTCCGCATCCGGGGGAAGCATAAGATCTCAGACAAGTGGGAGTATACCGTCCACGTAGTAGTGAACAGGGCAGGTACCCTACCTGTCTATACTGTCAAGCCCGAGGTCAGTGATGGTCCATTAAGAACTCTGCACAGGGACTTACTTCTCCCATGTGGGTTTCTACCTATGGAGGGAAGCAGCAAGTCTGCCAAACAACCTGCAAAGCGCAGAATAGCAACTCGTGCAAATCCTGTTCTGGATGCTGACCTTTCAGAGGAGGAAGAGGATGAATCCATCCCAGTCCATTGGTTCAGTGAGGTCTCAAATGTGTTCATCCCCACGGTCCATGAAGGTCTAGTACAGCCCAGGGAATCCCTGTCTAATGAACAACATAGACAGTATACCGTATCTCCGGGTCCCTGTTCTGTCAAGAGCCCAGTGAATGCCCAGACCGTAGATTGCTCCCCTGAACTGTCTAGTTCATCGGCTATGTCTACCGATGCCCCAGTCAGTCCCCTGAGGTCCAGTAGATCTACCAACCATTGCAGTAATACAGAACACTCACTTACTGAAAGCATCGCCCCAATCGACCAAGTACCTGAAACAAACCCTATTAAAAGTAACCTACCTGATACCCACTTACCTGAAGTGTATCCTGTGGAGAAAGAGACCATACTTGACGCTGTCAATGACATCTGTAATGGACAGCAGTCTGTGTCTCCTGACATGTCAGAGCATGAGGAGGAAGTAGACAGAGTAAAGACTGAGGAAAGAGGGAAACCGGAAATGGATGGAACCGAATCCAGAGAGGAAGCAGAGAGAATGGCAGTCACAGATGCTCCTGTCAGGAAATCTGGAAGGGAACGTCAACCGTCAAGGCGACTGGATTATCCTGAACTCGGAAACCCATTGGTCACAGTTGTTAAATCATTTCTCCATGGGTTGACCACTGTGTTATCCGATGTCTTGAATGAAGATCAAGTAGTCTCTACACCTTTCCTCCCATACTCTCCTCAGATAAAGCACATTTGAGCTCTTCCATGTACAGGGACGTACATGAGTTCAGGAGGGGAGAGTGTAACCAGGTCTTAAAACCAAGTCTTGGCATAATAATCCCTTTCTTAAAGTTAATCGAGTCTTGAGATAAATGTTATAAGCTAGTTAATCAAAGTACATTTTCTATGTATTAAGAGGGGAAAAAAGGAAAAAAACGTCATCTACAATAAGTGATCAAATGCATAAGAAGATAGAAAAAGAGCGATTTTCCCCTGGAAAAACTGTTCGCACTACAATTCCCATGCTCCTTTTTGTGAGGAGCTGACCAATCACTGAACTCCAAGCTTCAGGTGATCGAGCTCCGCCTTGACTTCCTGTTAGCTATTTCCTGACTGAAAGACCGCATGGCTGTTTCGTTGCCTAGCTGAATTCTGAAAAATTGCCATCCATAGGAGAGCGCGATCGGCAGACGGCTGCCGCTGATCAGACAGCCAATTTAGAGAGACCCACTCATTGACTCAACGGTCAGGTTTTTTTTTGCCAGATTCATTCCAGTGACGCACATGGACCGGAAGTCATGCCAGACCTGGATTTGAAGCCTTCCGGTTGAATTGGGATTGGACGTTCGTACTCTGAAACCCCGAAGGATTCCCAGCGTACGTTGGGTGGCGAGCCACGGACCCACGAGCATAAGTCTATGCGCAGTCTCACTTTCCCTCCTTCACGGATTGTGTGGTAGGATCCACGAGCACTGGCATACTGATACTGTTGCAACACTGATTCAACCAAAGGAAAAAAGGGCCCCAACGAGCAATAAGACTATTTTTGGAACTGGGTTTTTTATTTCTTTTGTTTTAAGGGAAACTTATGCCGGCTTTATTATTTTTCTTATTTCTTTATATGCATTCTCTGAACCAAATTGTTACACTGGTTGTTATTGTTCCTTTTTGTTAAACAAAGAATGATCACAATAACACAAATTACTGGTTTCTGTCTTTATTGATGTCAAACCCCTGGCTCTTAAAGATTTAGCATCTTCTGTTACTGGTCCAGATACTATTGAAGACAACTGATTAACTAATTACCTGTTACTATATCGTGTAGAGGGTTACACATATGTTTGGCAAATGTAAAGGCCCTTTCACAGCAAAAGTGAAACGAATAAATGAATAAATTAAAGAAATGTAAATTCATGGCTGTACAGTAAAAGCAGTATATTAAATATTTATTATATTTTTACTCTTATTAAAAAAAAGTTATTATAAAAACTGCATTGTATGCTATAAATCAGATGTTAATTGTATGTATTAAAGGGACACTATGTAAGATTTTAGGATTGAAATATCCACTAGATCAGTGTTATGTATTGTGTTGACTTTATCCCAAATGTTCCCGAGAATGTTTAAATCCAGAGAAATTCAGTGATTTTCCCCGGGACACGGCCCGTGTGTGTGCGCCGCCCATCAGTGACATCATCCCCGCGTCCCCCTGGTGTTATTGTGTAGTAACCATGGCAACACTAGCGGCGCTTTAATATCTGATGTGTTTTATTAGACACTGTTTGGATCATTGATGGACAGAAACTCCTCATTGTTCTCCAGCTCAACACAGTTAGTCTGATTGTGTAAATCTGCTGTTGATTTAATATGATCTCGCTCTGCAGTGTGAACAAGCGTCTCATAGTAGCGTTACATCACTTTAACACACTCACATGTGTGTGATATGATCAAACACACACGCGCTCGGAAGAAGCAGAAGCGCTCGCGGCAGAATAAAAGCTCCGCCCACTCGAGTCAATGCAGTCTCATAATTAATTAAGCCAGGCCTCTTCTCATTGGATAAGGACATGCAGTCTCATGAATAATTAAGCCAGGCGTCTTCTCATTGGATAAGGACATGCAGTTTCATGAATAATTATGAGCATTAATGAGTCATCGAAGTTGACAAAGACACATTTAAACCCAGAAAATGAAAATAGCGCAAAAAAGCTTAAAATGAACTAGTTTTCTAGTGGTAGCACTCTTCTATGATGTTCAACACACATAGCTCATGTAAAAATTCATGACCCTTAAAAAAAGTAGCTTTCCTTAAAAACTCCAAGATATTCAACATCCGGGTCAGGCTCTCTCTCAAGCCAACATCAGAGTGTGTCCTGTCAAACTTAAGTACAGTAAGTGTAGCGTGACTCAATGCCACTGTCTGTCTGTGTTCAGCTGTGTGTGGACAGACTCATGGACCAGACCAGTCCGACTCTACACACCATCAAGATGCAGGTTTACTTCGACATGAACTACACATCTCGACGTAAGTGTGAACACCAACAAGAGCAACAGAGATATCCAGCGAGGGTCATTTATTTAGTGCAGTTTTCCTTCTGAGCTGATGCTTAATGTGTGGCCACATTTATTGTTGTTTAGTGTCATTTTAAGGGTGAAATCTGATTGGCTGTCTGTGTCCAGGTGAGTTTCTGGAGATGCAGCAGAAGGTTCTGCAGTCTCGTCTGCTGTCTCTGAGCAGAGAGATCACCGACAGCCGGGCCAAGACCAGAGAGGACCTGCAGAGCCTGTACGGCAAGATCGTCAGCTACGTCATGCAGCGCTCCAACCTCGGCTCGGCCACGGACATCACCTCTGTCAGAGAAACCACAGGTACTGCACAACACCCGAATGCAACCAACTATAGCTTAATCACACACAAACTAATATGCATGGTGCATTTGGGTAAATAGCTGGTGCTACTCAATCCCAATTTGAGCCAATCTCTCTTTCTACTCTTGTTGTGTTCAAGCAAAAGCCCACAACCTCTCCTCAAGATATTGTTCTGATATACACTATATCGCCAAAAGTGTTGTGCCGCCCCTTCACATGCACATGAGCTTTAATGCCATCCCATTCTCAATCCGTAGAGTTTAATATGGAGTTGCAGCTCTAACAGCTTCAGCTCTTCTGGGAAGGCTTTCCTCAAGGGTTAGGAGTGTGTTTATGGGGATTCTAGAAGCGCATTTGTGATGTTGGACGAGAAGGCCTGGCTCTCAGTCTCCGCTCTAATTCATCCCAAAGGTGTTCTATCGGGTTGAGGTCAGGACTCTGTGCAGGCCAGTCCAGTTCCTCCACACCAAACTCGCTCATCCATGTCTTTATGGAGCGGAGCTTTGTGCACTGGTCAGTCATGCTGGGACAGGAAGGGGCCGTCCCCAAACTGTTCCCACAAAGTTGGGAGCATGAAATTGTCCAAAATGTCTTGGTTCCGTCAATGTCAAGTCCCGTTCTCCTGGCAACCGCCAAACCCAGACTCGTCCAAGGGATTGTCAGACAGAGAAGCGTGATTGGTCGCTCAGAGAACACGTCTCCACTGCTCTAGAGTCCAGTGGCGGCACGCTTTACCCCACTGCATCCCACGCTTTGCATTGCACTTGGTGATGTAAGGCTTGGATGAGCTGCTCGGCCATGGAAACCCATTCCATGAAGCTCTACACACTGTTCTTGAGCTCATCTGAAGGCCACAGAAGGTCTGGAGGTTGGAGGTCTGGAGCTCTTGACTCTGCAGAAAGTTGGCCACTTCTGTGACCCTCAGCATGCGCTGACCCCGCTGAGTTGTGGCTGAGTTGCTGTTGTTCCCAATCGCTTCCACTTTGTTATAACCCCACTAACAGTTGAGCGTGGAATATTTAGTATAATATGTGGACTTATTGCACAGGTGTCCAGCGATCACGGCCCCACGCTTGAGTTCTCTGAGCTCCTGAGAGCGGTCCATTCTCTCACTGATGTGTGTAGAAGCGTCTGCAGGCCTAGAGCTTGAGTTCTCTGAGCTCCTGAGAGCGGCCCATTCTCTCACTGATGTATGTAGAAGCGTCTGCAGGTCTAGAGCTTGAGTTCTCTGAGCTCCTGAGAGCGGCCCATTCTCTCACTGATGTGTGTAGAAGCGTCTGCAGGCCTAGAGCTTGAGTTCTCTGAGCTCCTGAGAGCGGCCCATTCTCTCACTGATGTGTGTAGAAGCGTCTGCAGGTCTAGAGCTTGAGTTCTCTGAGCTCCTGAGAGCGGCCCATTCTCTCACTGATGTGTGTAGAAGCGTCTGCAGGTCTAGAGCTTGAGTTCTCTGAGCTCCTGAGAGCGGCCCATTCTCTCACTGATGTGTGTGGAAGCGTCTGCAGGCCTAGAGCTTGAGTTCTCTGAGCTCCTGAGAGCGGTCCATTCTCTCACTGATGTGTGTAGAAGCGTCTGCAGGCCTAGAGCTTGAGTTCTCTGAGCTCCTGAGAGCGGCCCATTCTCTCACTGATGTGTGTAGAAGCGTCTGCAGGTCTAGAGCTTGAGTTCTCTGAGCTCCTGAGAGCGGTCCATTCTCTCACTGATGTGTGTAGAAGCGTCTGCAGGCCTAGAGCTTGAGTTCTCTGAGCTCCTGAGAGCGGCCCATTCTCTCACTGATGTGTGTAGAAGCGTCTGCAGGCCTAGAGCTTGAGTTCTCTGAGCTCCTGAGAGCGGCCCATTCTCTCACTGATGTGTGTAGAAGCGTCTGCAGGTCTAGAGCTTGAGTTCTCTGAGCTCCTGAGAGCGGTCCATTCTCTCACTGATGTGTGTAGAAGCGTCTGCAGGTCTAGAGCTTGAGTTCTCTGAGCTCCTGAGAGCGGCCCATTCTCTCACTGATGTGTGTAGAAGCGTCTGCAGGCCTAGAGCTTGAGTTCTCTGAGCTCCTGAGAGCGGCCCATTCTCTCACTGATGTGTGTAGAAGCGTCTGCAGGCCAAGAGCTTGAGTTCTCTGAGCTCCTGAGAGCGGCCCATTCTCTCACTGATGTGTGTAGAAGCGTCTGCAGGTCTAGAGCTTGAGTTCTCTGAGCTCCTGAGAGCGGCCCATTCTCTCACTGATGTGTGTAGAAGCGTCTGCAGGCCAAGAGCTTGAGTTCTCTGAGCTCCTGAGAGCGGCCCATTCTCTCACTGATGTGTGTAGAAGCGTCTGCAGGCCAAGAGCTTGAGTTCTCTGAGCTCCTGAGAGCGGTCCATTCTCTCACTGATGTGTGTAGAAGCGTCTGCAGGACTAGAGCTTGAGTTCTCTGAGCTCCTGAGAGCGGCCCATTCTCTCACTGATGTGTGTAGAAGCGTCTGCAGGCCTAGAGCTTGAGTTCTCTGAGCTCCTGAGAGCGGCCCATTCTCTCACTGATGTGTGTAGAAGCGTCTGCAGGTCTAGAGCTTGAGTTCTCTGAGCTCCTGAGAGCGGTCCATTCTCTCACTGATGTGTGTAGAAGCGTCTGCAGGCCTAGAGCTTGAGTTCTCTGAGCTCCTGAGAGCGGCCCATTCTCTCACTGATGTGTGTAGAAGCGTCTGCAGGTCTAGAGCTTGAGTTCTCTGAGCTCCTGAGAGCGGTCCATTCTCTCTCTGATGTGTGTAGAAGCGTCTGCAGGTCTAGAGCTTGAGTTCTCTGAGCTCCTGAGAGCGGCCCATTCTCTCACTGATGTGTGTAGAAGCGTCTGCAGGCCTAGAGCTTGAATTCTCTGAGCTCCTGAGAGCGGCCCATTCTCTCACTGATGTGTGTAGAAGCGTCTGCAGGTCTAGAGCTTGAGTTCTCTGAGCTCCTGAGAGCGGTCCATTCTCTCACTGATGTGTGTAGAAGCGTCTGCAGGCCTAGAGCTTGAGTTCTCTGAGCTCCTGAGAGCGGCCCATTCTCTCACTGATGTGTGTAGAAGCGTCTGCAGGCCTAGAGCTTGAGTTCTCTGAGCTCCTGAGAGCGGCCCATTCTCTCACTGATGTGTGTAGAAGCGTCTGCAGGCCTAGAGCTTGAGTTCTCTGAGCTCCTGAGAGCGGCCCATTCTCTCACTGATGTGTGTAGAAGCGTCTGCAGGTCTAGAGCTTGAGTTCTCTGAGCTCCTGAGAGCGGCCCATTCTCTCACTGATGTGTGTAGAAGCGTCTGCAGGCCTAGAGCTTGAGTTCTCTGAGCTCCTGAGAGCGGCCCATTCTCTCACTGATGTGTGTAGAAGCGTCTGCAGGTCTAGAGCTTGAGTTCTCTGAGCTCCTGAGAGCGGCCCATTCTCTCACTGATGTGTGTAGAAGCGTCTGCAGGACTAGAGCTTGAGTTCTCTGAGCTCCTGAGAGCGGCCCATTCTCTCACTGATGTGTGTAGAAGCGTCTGCAGGTCTAGAGCTTGAGTTCTCTGAGCTCCTGAGAGCGGCCCATTCTCTCACTGATGTGTGTAGAAGCGTCTGCAGGTCTAGAGCTTGAGTTCTCTGAGCTCCTGAGAGCGGCCCATTCTCTCACTGATGTGTGTAGAAGCGTCTGCAGGCCAAGAGCTTGAGTTCTCTGAGCTCCTGAGAGCGGCCCATTCTCTCACTGATGTGTGTAGAAGCGTCTGCAGGTCTAGAGCTTGAGTTCTCTGAGCTCCTGAGAGCGGTCCATTCTCTCACTGATGTGTGTAGAAGCGTCTGCAGGCCTAGAGCTTGAGTTCTCTGAGCTCCTGAGAGCGGCCCATTCTCTCACTGATGTGTGTAGAAGCGTCTGCAGGTCTAGAGCTTGAGTTCTCTGAGCTCCTGAGAGCGGCCCATTCTCTCACTGATGTGTGTAGAAGCGTCTGCAGGCCTAGAGCTTGAGTTCTCTGAGCTCCTGAGAGCGGCCCATTCTCTCACTGATGTGTGTAGAAGCGTCTGCAGGTCTAGAGCTTGAGTTCTCTGAGCTCCTGAGAGCGGCCCATTCTCTCACTGATGTGTGTAGAAGCGTCTGCAGGCCTAGAGCTTGAGTTCTCTGAGCTCCTGAGAGCGGCCCATTCTCTCACTGATGTGTGTAGAAGCGTCTGCAGGTCTAGAGCTTGAGTTCTCTGAGCTCCTGAGAGCGGCCCATTCTCTCACTGATGTGTGTAGAAGCGTCTGCAGGTCTAGAGCTTGAGTTCTCTGAGCTCCTGAGAGCAGTCCATTCTCTCACTGATGTGTGTAGAAGCGTCTGCAGGCCTAGAGCTTGAGTTCTCTGAGCTCCTGAGAGCGGCCCATTCTCTCACTGATGTGTGTAGAAGCGTCTGCAGGCCTAGAGCTTGAGTTCTCTGAGCTCCTGAGAGCGGCCCATTCTCTCACTGATGTGTGTAGAAGCGTCTGCAGGACTAGAGCTTGAGTTCTCTGAGCTCCTGAGAGCGGTCCATTCTCTCACTGATGTGTGTAGAAGCGTCTGCAGGTCTAGAGCTTGAGTTCTCTGAGCTCCTGAGAGCGGCCCATTCTCTCACTGATGTGTGTAGAAGCGTCTGCAGGCCTAGAGCTTGAGTTCTCTGAGCTCCTGAGAGCGGTCCATTCTCTCACTGATGTGTGTAGAAGCGTCTGCAGGACTAGAGCTTGAGTTCTCTGAGCTCCTGAGAGCGGCCCATTCTCTCACTGATGTGTGTAGAAGCGTCTGCAGGTCTAGAGCTTGAGTTCTCTGAGCTCCTGAGAGCGGCCCATTCTCTCACTGATGTGTGTAGAAGCGTCTGCAGGTCTAGAGCTTGAGTTCTCTGAGCTCCTGAGAGCGGCCCATTCTCTCACTGATGTGTGTAGAAGCGTCTGCAGGTCTAGAGCTTGAGTTCTCTGAGCTCCTGAGAGCGGCCCATTCTCTCACTGATGTGTGTAGAAGCGTCTGCAGGCCTAGAGCTTGAGTTCTCTGAGCTCCTGAGAGCGGCTCATTCTCTCACTGATGTGTGTAGAAGCGTCTGCAGGACTAGAGCTTGAGTTCTCTGAGCTCCTGAGAGCGGCCCATTCTCTCACTGATGTGTGTAGAAGCGTCTGCAGGTCTAGAGCTTGAGTTCTCTGAGCTCCTGAGAGCGGCCCATTCTCTCACTGATGTGTGTAGAAGCGTCTGCAGGTCTAGAGCTTGAGTTCTCTGAGCTCCTGAGAGCGGCCCATTCTCTCACTGATGTGTGTAGAAGCGTCTGCAGGTCTAGAGCTTGAGTTCTCTGAGCTCCTGAGAGCGGGCCATTCTCTCACTGATGTGTGTAGAAGCGTCTGCAGGACTAGAGCTTGAGTTCTCTGAGCTCCTGAGAGCGGCCCATTCTCTCACTGATGTGTGTAGAAGCGTCTGCAGGACTAGAGCTTGAGTTCTCTGAGCTCCTGAGAGCGGCCCATTCTCTCACTGATGTGTGTAGAAGCGTCTGCAGGTCTAGAGCTTGAGTTCTCTGAGCTCCTGAGAGCGGCCCATTCTCTCACTGATGTGTGTAGAAGCGTCTGCAGGACTAGAGCTTGAGTTCTCTGAGCTCCTGAGAGCGGCCCATTCTCTCACTGATGTGTGTAGAAGCGTCTGCAGGTCTAGAGCTTGAGTTCTCTGAGCTCCTGAGAGCGGCCCATTCTCTCACTGATGTGTGTAGAAGCGTCTGCAGGTCTAGAGCTTGAGTTCTCTGAGCTCCTGAGAGCGGCCCATTCTCTCACTGATGTGTGTAGAAGCGTCTGCAGGCCAAGAGCTTGAGTTCTCTGAGCTCCTGAGAGCGGCCCATTCTCTCACTGATGTGTGTAGAAGCGTCTGCAGGTCTAGAGCTTGAGTTCTCTGAGCTCCTGAGAGCGGTCCATTCTCTCACTGATGTGTGTAGAAGCGTCTGCAGGCCTAGAGCTTGAGTTCTCTGAGCTCCTGAGAGCGGCCCATTCTCTCACTGATGTGTGTAGAAGCGTCTGCAGGTCTAGAGCTTGAGTTCTCTGAGCTCCTGAGAGCGGCCCATTCTCTCACTGATGTGTGTAGAAGCGTCTGCAGGCCTAGAGCTTGAGTTCTCTGAGCTCCTGAGAGCGGCCCATTCTCTCACTGATGTGTGTAGAAGCGTCTGCAGGTCTAGAGCTTGAGTTCTCTGAGCTCCTGAGAGCGGCCCATTCTCTCACTGATGTGTGTAGAAGCGTCTGCAGGCCTAGAGCTTGAGTTCTCTGAGCTCCTGAGAGCGGCCCATTCTCTCACTGATGTGTGTAGAAGCGTCTGCAGGTCTAGAGCTTGAGTTCTCTGAGCTCCTGAGAGCGGCCCATTCTCTCACTGATGTGTGTAGAAGCGTCTGCAGGTCTAGAGCTTGAGTTCTCTGAGCTCCTGAGAGCAGTCCATTCTCTCACTGATGTGTGTAGAAGCGTCTGCAGGCCTAGAGCTTGAGTTCTCTGAGCTCCTGAGAGCGGCCCATTCTCTCACTGATGTGTGTAGAAGCGTCTGCAGGCCTAGAGCTTGAGTTCTCTGAGCTCCTGAGAGCGGCCCATTCTCTCACTGATGTGTGTAGAAGCGTCTGCAGGACTAGAGCTTGAGTTCTCTGAGCTCCTGAGAGCGGTCCATTCTCTCACTGATGTGTGTAGAAGCGTCTGCAGGTCTAGAGCTTGAGTTCTCTGAGCTCCTGAGAGCGGCCCATTCTCTCACTGATGTGTGTAGAAGCGTCTGCAGGCCTAGAGCTTGAGTTCTCTGAGCTCCTGAGAGCGGTCCATTCTCTCACTGATGTGTGTAGAAGCGTCTGCAGGACTAGAGCTTGAGTTCTCTGAGCTCCTGAGAGCGGCCCATTCTCTCACTGATGTGTGTAGAAGCGTCTGCAGGTCTAGAGCTTGAGTTCTCTGAGCTCCTGAGAGCGGCCCATTCTCTCACTGATGTGTGTAGAAGCGTCTGCAGGTCTAGAGCTTGAGTTCTCTGAGCTCCTGAGAGCGGCCCATTCTCTCACTGATGTGTGTAGAAGCGTCTGCAGGTCTAGAGCTTGAGTTCTCTGAGCTCCTGAGAGCGGCCCATTCTCTCACTGATGTGTGTAGAAGCGTCTGCAGGCCTAGAGCTTGAGTTCTCTGAGCTCCTGAGAGCGGCTCATTCTCTCACTGATGTGTGTAGAAGCGTCTGCAGGACTAGAGCTTGAGTTCTCTGAGCTCCTGAGAGCGGCCCATTCTCTCACTGATGTGTGTAGAAGCGTCTGCAGGTCTAGAGCTTGAGTTCTCTGAGCTCCTGAGAGCGGCCCATTCTCTCACTGATGTGTGTAGAAGCGTCTGCAGGTCTAGAGCTTGAGTTCTCTGAGCTCCTGAGAGCGGCCCATTCTCTCACTGATGTGTGTAGAAGCGTCTGCAGGTCTAGAGCTTGAGTTCTCTGAGCTCCTGAGAGCGGGCCATTCTCTCACTGATGTGTGTAGAAGCGTCTGCAGGACTAGAGCTTGAGTTCTCTGAGCTCCTGAGAGCGGCCCATTCTCTCACTGATGTGTGTAGAAGCGTCTGCAGGTCTAGAGCTTGAGTTACACACCTGTGGCCATGAAGGGGCTGAACACCTGAACTCAGTGATGTGGAGGGGCGGCACAATACTATTGGCAATAGTGTGTACATGTTAAAGCAAGTTATTGAATAGTTTGGTCCACTTATATTGTTTAGAGTTTGCTTTCAGGGACTGTTTCTTATCATTGTAAACATGCTATAGTTCAGACACTTAATAAAATGTGTGTGTTGCAGCGGCTCTGCAGAGCATCTTCCCTCAGTCACAGCTGGCGACCTTCATGTCTCTGCTGAAACAAGACAAAGAAAAGCAGCTGACCCAACTGACCCTGATCGTCAGCGGCATACGCCTCTTCAACAAGGACGTCCAGAAGGGAGGAGAGGGCATCCAGAACTGTACGTGCTGGTTTCAGTTTTTCACACAAGCGCTGTAGCATCATTGGTCACTTCCTCATGTGTGTTTCCCTCCTGCAGTGCCGGCCATCCTGAGCGAGGCGGTGCCAGCCGCAGTGGCTGATGTGGAGAGTGAGCTGGCCGGAGCGCAGCGGCTGGCCTGGCGGTACACAGCCCTGCTGGAGAAGATCTCTGAGCAGGACACGGGCCGACCCGACTACCCCGTACACCCAGATCTGCTCAGACAGGCTCTGTATAACACGCGGCAGCACGAGGCCTTCCTCCAATTCATACTGGTGGGTTTCACAAACCAGGCTTAAAGTGTGGTGAGCGTCAAGTGTTTAATGTTGTTTATATGTGCATGTGGTGTTTCAGACAGAAATCATTTACTCTTTAAAACTGCAAAATCAAAGACAGTCTCTAAAACACTGCTTGAAATCGCCAGTGTTTCTGACGTCACAAACATGTATCCAATCACAACACTAGGGGGTGGGGCTTAGCATATCATTTACCCTCTGGGGTTCTTCATTTATGGGTCACACTCAGGACCTTCGGGTAAAAAAATGACCCGGAGGGCGGGATTAAGATAAATAAGATTTGAGTTTAAAGATTTTAAATTTTAAAACTAAATAATTTTCTGATTTATAAAAAAAATTTCCCATTGAATATAATAAAAAATGTATATATATATCAAATTTGTATTAAAGCTGTATTTAATTTTAGAGTCAAGCCTAGGCCTCATGAACGCAATGTTTTAAATGAGATCGGTGCCATCCGGTGGACACATTGAGAATTTTTATCACGCAATAGCACATTTTTACCACTAAAGTGGATCTTGCGTTTTATAGAAAAATGTTAAAAATCGTAGCTTCATCGGAATGGTCCGAAACTCGGTGACCTTATTGGTACTTGGTATATGAACACCCCAAAAATTGGGGACAGGATTTGAAAAGTCTAAGTGGTCGTAAAACAAAATAGTCACACTCAGGACCTTCGGGTCAAAAATGACCCCCATAGTATGCGCCCCAAACTCACTACTACATTCTCTTTCAAATGGAAACATCTGATAACAAAGGGAATTTAAATGGAATCGATCTCCCATTTTCCTGGAATTAAAGAAGAGACCAAATGTCCCAACAGCCACACCCACCATCATACGTCAAATATCTCTAAGCTCTAAAACTCTCAGTAACTTCTTGTATACTTCTGTGGGGACGGGATTTTTGTACCATTCGACATTTCAAACAATATCAAACACATATAATATTGTACAGTGAGAACCTGCATCCAAATCACACAGATTTTGTGTGATCTCTCAGCATGAATATGAGTGGGATGTGGGAAATTTAAGAAGGGAAATACGTGTAAATTAAGGCTATTCTCAGTCGATTCGCTCAGTGTGACATCGGCTGTGAAAAGTGTCCTCTCAGTGAGTAATTGTTTTCCACCAGACATTTTGGCGTTATGCAAGTTTTCTCAGTCTTTCACTTCCTTAGATTATATCTGGTTTTACATGAATTCTAGCTGGTCCAAACTGGTTTAGACGCTTCATCAAGCTGGTCACGGCTGGTTCATTTGTTGCATCCAGCCACGTTTCACAATCGAGTTTATAATCTGGTCATGTACTGCCTGTTCCTGGGAGATCCTCTAACCCAGGAGTCTCCAATCTTTTTTCATTTGAGAGCTACTTTTTAAAAATGAAAGTCGCAGAGAGCTACTGATGTTATATAATACTTAAACGCTTAAATAATGCATCATAATTCACATATTAACAACTATTCACACCTGACTGTTTTACACCTGAGAGAGTGTAGTAGTAGTTCCAGTAGTCAGTACCAATACCATAACACTTTTACTGGTAACTTTTAATTTAGGTACCACAGCAAAAGAAAATTAAAAATAAATGTAACTATTAAAAAATAAACATTTTTAATTCAATACGTTTATTATTTATGATGATAATCATTATAAGTAAATAATACATAAACATTTAAAGGCTGTATGCTGTTTAAAAGTAAACATTGTTTATAAATAAAAGATCCAGTGAAAAATAAGCAATCATCTAGGCATAATTATTATTATTAGTAGAGACGTATTATTATTACATAGAGACGTAGTTTAATCTACTGTAGGCTACAACAGTAGCCGAATATATTCTGTCAATTTCTTCACGTTAAACCAAACTTTTATTTTGACGGGTTGCCTTTAAGTTGACCTTTGTGTGTTTGTGGTCATGTTATGACAGTTTTTCTTAAATGAGGGTTAGGTCCTCATTTAGTGACAAACGGCAGAGACTACAAAGACAGCGAGCGAGTGTCACGCGCGGCCGTGTGTGTGTGTGTGTGTGTGTGTGTGTGTGTGCGCACGCCCACGCATCTGCACCCACAGAGACGCAGAACATGCAGGAGTAATATTTAAATAGTATAGGTAGTCAAGTACCGGTACTTATGACATCCCCACATTTGCATGTTTACATTTATATTTGTTCATAAATAAAAATAATAACCTCACGGCCCATATGTCAAACTTGATTTGCGTTGGAGGGGGTGGGACACGTCTATATTAGCTCACTCTGATTAGATGAGAAGTACGTCTTGGCGAGCTACCGGTGGTGTTGGAGACCCTGCTCTAACCCATCTGACCCGCTTTTCTCTGAGAAATGAATATATCAGTCTAATCATCTGGTGTTCATGTTTACATCAGGCGGACCTCATCCTGTGTGTGAAGGAAGTGATGCGGCTACAGTCGGATCTGGGGACCCGGATGGCGCTCTTGAGGGAGGCCGTGCACACTAACTCTACAGTGCCCACAGCGCACGTGTTTGTGAGGGATTTCTCTAATGCTGTGCCCATCTCTGTGCTCACTGATAGATTCATTTATATAGCGCATCATTCCAAAGTGTCCGGCTTTGAATAAGTACTACTGGTCCATTACAGAATCGATCCGTTATTCCAGTACAATAGTGCCACGCTTGTGATCACATGTAGATTGATTGGTCACTCTCTCTATCAGCCTCATTTCACAGCGGTGGCTATGCTGTGGGCGGCACTGGAAGCTGAGATGCTGCTACTGAGCATGCTCACTAACGTGATGCCCGGCCTGAGAGCCTTCCTGTCAGCACAGTCTCTCCTGAGCCCGGAGCAGCTGGAGCTGATGCTACACGGCCTGCACATCCCATCGGACACGGACAGATCCGCTGAGACTGCAGGTGTGTGACACCAGTGCCTGTTTAGTGGGCAACTGAGTGCTTGAGAAGGGTCACATCAAACAGGTCATCTCTCTAGAACACTTCTGATCGATCAACCGCAGCATTCTGGAGTCAGAAAGCATGAAAACCTTTCCTAGAAGAGCCCAAAAACAAACTAAAATATGTCCTCTTTCATAGTCATAAATAATGTCAGAGCTCCTTTCTGTCGATGTCAGGGTATGTATGACGTGTCGGCATGAGATTCACTCAGTTAACATGTGTTTTATTTCAGAAGAGCGCATCGTAGAGTCAGAGATGAGTTCATGCGAGTGGATTTTTCCTGCGAGCACAGCTAACTTTGAGAACGTGCCGCTGCAGTTTAAGGGCTTCTGTGGACTGACCCTCGTACAGAAGAACGGCCTTTTACTGCCAGGTACAGTGAATCGAGACGCTCTGACCGACGCACAGCAGAATTCAGTACATTGATATGGATATTTGATATTTGATAACCTGGGAAAATGAGCCAAGTTTCCATCCACTTTTTGCACAGCTATCAACAAAGGGAATATGCGTTAAAAAAGATTTGATGTTGGATGTTTTCATCCAATCCATAGTTTTCAGTCACATGACTGTCGCGGAGCCTTGGAGGGCAAAACCGCCACAAAACGGCAGCACAAGCCTGTCAAATTTCCATCTTAAAACAAAAATATGTGAACAAGATGCACGTTTGGGCACTTATGATCCATATACAGCTCCTGCTGCAGTATTTCAGTCACTGAAAACAGCGGGACGATTTTAAAACACTTAATGTGAAAAACACTATAGGGTGAGCTGCACCAATAATGATTAAATTAAGCAAAGTTTAAAGGATTTGTTGATATGGGTTTTATTTTAAATCGAGTCGTTGCATCACTTCATTTTAAACGCACATTAATTACACAGTAAAACGCTATAGAGCTGATCAAGCAGCAGTCGGAGGTGAACTGAAGACAGGCTAAAGAATCCTTAGTGAACCCATCCTTAAAGTGCTGTAATGCACTAAAACAGTGATATTAAAAGATCAAATTCAGTTTACACCTTTTTGATGATGCGTACTATATACAGGCGAGTAGATGAGGCAAGAATATGAACGCATTTTCTTTATAATGGGTTTCGATGGGGAAAACACCGAACGAGAAACCTCGTGCTGCACTGATATTCTGTGTTCGTCTGCTTTCCTGTACAAAGTATGCATCTTCAATCAGGTGTATATTGAATTTGGTATTTTAATATCACTGTCTTACCGCATTAATACTGACAACAAACCTGGTAAAAATGACTAGCGGGCAATGGAGGAGAGCCTTGGTTTGCCCTCCAGGTGGGCGTTCCTATAAGCGTGTGACGACACGTGAAAACTATGGATTGGCCTTTTACCGATAAAATGGTGTGTAATGATGTCATCCCTAAAAAATACATTGTCGCATATGCTAAAAAAATCTTCCCTCGAGTCGTTTCCATACATAATTTCGCGTATATTGCATATTATATCGTATCTTTCACATCCTAAATATTTGTTAAATGCAGAGAGTAATGAGACGCTTGAAATTCACCTTTTTAACATTTACTATTTTCAGGAAATAATAGGCATATTACTAAATTAAGACTAAATTAAGCGGTTTAACGTTGCAGAGAATGCATTTATTCAGATCATTCAAACCAAATAAGTTATTCGTTCCGGATTTTAATAACATCAAATCATCCAAAAACATCAAATCGCTGCTCAGCTGTTTCTCTCAGAGACAGATGTCGCTTCAACCTAAACTTCATGTTTTTAACTTTTTTTAATGGTCTATAGAGCCGTCTTAACAATTCTAAAATTCGTTTAGTGCTTTTTGGATTCATACCACTTGATTTTTTCTAATTAGTTTGGGATACAATTATATTATACATATTTAAAAAATTTTATTTATAAAATTATTTTATTAACAAGTGTCATGTTTGTGATTCTCATTTGTCAAGTAGCCCAATCCTGCCCGTGAAACTGTGATTTTACACCATTAATCTTATTTATTCAGACGACACAGACGTAACATGTTGTGTATTTGACCTTTCTTTATGTCAGTGTTGAAACTCAACAGCCTTCCTTCGTTTGACACACGCCATTTTTATTTTTGACTGCCGAGATTTTCAAGGTGCTATATTTCCCTCATCCATTTTGAAACCAAACTTTATTATATATTATTAAATTGTATACATAAAATTATTTTTATTAACAAGTGTCGTGTGTTTTTCTGATTATTCTGAAGTTTTATTAGATTGTAAAAAACAGATAAAATGACAAAAATAAGGATGAATGATGTTTGAGTGACGACATGTCTTATTCTTACCAACAGTTATAAAATAATTTAATATACAATATGAATATAATAGATTAATGCGACTGCAGAGAAACAGTGCTTTAACGGGAGCAATGCCACAAACGCGGATGCTAATTCTGTCATGTGACACCACATTTATTTGCGTTTTTCTCAACAAAAAGTGTTTCCAAATTAGTTTTTCGCGACATTTGAAGTATCGACATAGAATTTATACACTAAAGTTAAACGGAAAAACATTGTGTCGACATTTGAAAAAAATGACCGATAATTGGCATTTCCCTCAAAACATTTTGATGCGCTAAACCTTTTTCCGCAAAAAAATCCTCGGATGGAAACCTGGCTTATGACTGTCTCCATGGGCATCTGACCTGCACACGATGTTCTTGTTCTCAGGTAATCCAAACATTGGCGTCCTAAAGCACAAGGAGAAATACTACGCTTTCAGCTCAAGGAGCGCTGCACGCGAGTTCGCCTGTAAAGCAGACGAGTACACCGGCGCTGTGGTCGAGATGGCGAAGAGGACGCCCGAGCTCATCCAGCTGCTCCAGCTGCATCAGGAGTTTGCCAGCGTGACTCCCTACGCCGAGGTACAGCGCCACATCAACACAAATATCATACTTGCCAACATCAAAATGCAGTCAGGACAGTATTACACAACAATAAAGGTTGTTGGGAGACGCAAGACCAATCAAACATGAACAGGTTTACGACATCTTAAGCCCGGGACACACCAAGCCAATGGCTGCGTCTGAAAACCCAGGCACTGACTCATTGCCTCGCTGCTTTATCAGACCATGGCTTGTGAGGCAGTGTTTGTGCATGAAGGCACCTCACCAAACTGATTTGGGACAGACTCCTGAGGCAGTGTAACCGTTTCATGATCTCCAGCACAACAGAGAGAGCTCTGGTGAGAACTAAACACACGTTTAATCACTACAGTAGTCATTTATCGCTAGAAATGACATCAGAAGTGGAAAATGTTGGTAAAAAAAACGTACATTTACTCACAAACTGACCAGCAAACGCAACTTTCGGACGCCATCTTTTCCCCCCAGCTCTACTGTCACAGAATGGAACGCACAGGATTGTGGGATATCAAAGGCAGTGAAGGATACAGATATACTCACACAAACACTAGTAAATCACCTCATGATTCACGTAAATACTCTCCTCTTTCCGGCCATCTCAGGCAGGTTTGTCGAAGAGCTGAGTGTAAGTGGAAAAAGGATCATCTCGTAGTCTCTTTAGAAATATTCAGAAATTCCCTGGCCAATTTTCAAGATGCAGCTAAGAAAGCCAGGGCTAAGTATTTCTCTGACATTATAAGCAAACACTCCCATCGCCCTAGAATTTTATTTAATACCATAAACTCAATTGTTAACCCCCAAGTTTCTCCAGAGGTCGAGGCATCCACTAATAGCTGTGAAGAGTTTTGGAAATTTTTTACTGAGAAAATTGACCACATCAGAACACAGTTCACTGACATCACACCACTTTCTTCCTTTACTACAGCTACTTTTGACCAATTCCAAGCAGTGTCCTTCACTGAACTATGGGACACTGTAAAGCACATGAAACCATCAACATCCCCACATGATCCTATTCTTTCACAGATTGTCAAAGATGCTTTTGATGCTATTGGTCCCTCCATTCAATTTATTCTTAACTCCTGCCTTGCCACTGGCACTGTTCCTACATGTTTCAAGCATGCGGTTGTCCAGCCTATGCTAAAGAAACATGATTTAAATGTAAAATGTGCTAATAATTTCAGGCCTATCTCCAAACTACCATTCAGATCCCAAATTCTGGAGAAGGTGGTGTTAACGCAGCTGCCAGTCCTTCCAGAAAAATGCAGATTTTTTTTGTGATTGTTGCGGCAAAAATCCTTGATTATGCGGCACGTTTTCTTAAAAAATGTGATGGAAAATGCGGGATATTTATGCAATTTTATGCGATTAAACTTGCAAAAACTGCGGTTTGATGAAAAAGAGAAAAAAAGCGAATATGTTTAATTGAATATTTAAGTTCTCATCTTGTTTTATTGAAGACCTTAATAAACACATGGCTCAATTTGGACCGATTTCAAAACAATGCATCATGAAGCTTCGAAGCGTTATGAATCAGTGAGTCGACTCATGATTCGGATCACGTGTCAAACTGCTGAAATACGTGACTTTGGCGATCCGAACCACTGAATCGACTCACTGATTCATAACGCTTCAAACTGCTGAATCGACTCACTGATTCATAACGCTCTGAACCGCTGAATCGACTCACTGATTCATAACGCTCTGAACCGCTGAATCGACTCACTGACTCATAACGCTTCAAAGCGCTGAATCGACTCACTGACTCATAACGCTCTGAACTGCTGAATCGACTCACTGAATCATAACGCTTCAAACTGCTGAATCGACTCACTGGGCCCTATCTTGCACCCAGCGCAATTGACTTTGTACACCGACGCATGTGTCATTCCTATTTTGCACCCGCGCAAAGCGCGCTTTTCCCTCCACAGAAGCACGTCGCTAAACTAGTGAATGAACTTGCGCTCCCTGGGCGGTTCAGCGCAAAAAAGGA
This sequence comes from Romanogobio albipinnatus, assembly GCA_023566225.1. Taxonomy (NCBI): domain Eukaryota; kingdom Metazoa; phylum Chordata; class Actinopteri; order Cypriniformes; family Gobionidae; genus Romanogobio; species Romanogobio albipinnatus. Next base: position 1,379,563 of record CM042256.1, on the reverse strand, counting down.
GGCGTGTTCCGGCGCAAACAATCCCTGGTGCTATTTTGCTGTTCCATTAAACAATTGCGCCACTGACCAGAAAAAACCTAGTCTAAAGTCAGTGGCGCGTTGCGCGTTGTTCATTATGCTATTTTAAGGGCGCATGCTTGACCATAGCGTGCACAACGCGCATACACTTTGCTCATGTAATCTACACAGATGCAACAGTTATTTTTGCAAATCATAAATTGTTACACTAAAAAAATATTAACACATGAGATGACGGAAATCATTGTGGTGTGCCACGAAGATGTGAAAAAATAGGCATAAATCTAGCTTACAAATTATTCAGGCTAATTATTTATTTAACCGACGCTATTTTGGGTGGGTTTCTCCCATCCCCATACAACACAACTGCTCTGTCTTTCACTGCTCTTACAAGAACATCAGTCTCCTCGGCTGTGAACCGCTCCTGGCGTGCGCCTGGTAAATACGCCATAATAATAGCAATCCATAATGGAACTTGCTGAATCGACTCACTGACTCATAACGCTTCAAAGCGCTGAATCGACTCACTGACTCATAACGCTTCAAAGCGCTGAATCGACTCACTGACTCATAACGCTTCAAAGCGCTGAATCGACTCACTGACTCATAACGCTTCAAAGCGCTGAATCGACTCACTGACTCATAACGCTCTGAACCGCTGAATCGACTCACTGACTCATAACGCTCCAAACCGCTGAATCGACTCACTGACTCATAACGCTTCAAAGCGCTGAATCGACTCACTGATTCATAACGCTCTGAAGCTTCATGATGCTGTGTTGTGAAATCGGTCAGCTCACGGGAAACTGCTTTGCTCTTTTGCTGTTATTTTTGTTGGCCAATGGGAGTTTGCGCTTTATCATGGTTTCACTGATATCTATGGTTTCTCCACGGGGTTTGTAGCTTTTCGATGACGTTCACGTCGGGTAATTACGTCACTTCAAAACATTCCCATGGCAACAGTGTGAAGTAAACAAACGTTTGTCAACTTTCTGCTAATATATGTGACTTTTTTGCAACGAAAATGCGGGGATTATGAAATCATGCTATCCCCGCATATTTTGCACGTGGAAATAGGCAATTTACGCGGCGAAAGTGCGGCATATTTGAAAAAATGCGGTCCCCGCATAAATATGCGGACTTTGGCTGATTATGCATTAAATCATGCGATCGCATAATCACGTTTTTCTGGAGGGACAGAGCTGCTTCCATACCTCGACTCAACAGAGATCCTAGAGCCATTTCAATCTGGATTCAAAGCCCGTCACAGCACTGAGACAGCCTTGTTAAGGGTGACAAATGACCTGCTGCTCACCCTTGACTCAGGTGATAATGCCATTCTGGTCCTGTTAGATCTTAGTGCTGCATTTGACACTGTAGACCATGGTACACCACTAGAGCGTCTCGAACACTGGGTGGGCATTAAGGGTACAGCTTTTAACTGGTTTCACTCGTTCCTCCACCAAAGATCTTTTTCAGTATCCATAGGCCAGTATTCTTCTTCCACTGCCCCTGTACCTTACGGTGTCCCCCAAGGCTCCATCCTGGGCCCAGTACTTTTCTCCCTCTATATGCTCCCCCTAGGTGACATCATCAGAAATTTTAATATCTCGTTCCATTTCTATGCAGATGATTCCCAACTGTACATCCCTCTAAAATCCGGCAACTCTATGCAGCCTCTTTTAGACTGTCTGAAAGAAATTAAAATTTGGATGGCTAATAATTTCCTTCAGTTAAATGATAACAAAACTGAAGTTATTGTTTTTGGCCCTTCAAAATCAAATAATTGTATCCCTGCCAACATGTTAAACCCCATGCACGTAACCTGATTGTTATTTTAGACTTTAATCTTAACATGGATAAACAAATATCATCTGTTGTGAAATCCAGTTTTTACCAGTTAAGAATAATTTCCAAAGGCCAAAGCCTTTTCTGTTGCTGGCCCTTTTCTGACATCAGAAATGCGCCTTCACTTACAATGTACAGCACTTTGGTCAGTGCAAGCTGTGTTAAATGTGCTATAAAAATACATTTTACTTACTTACTTACTCCTCTCATAAATACTACGTCTGAAAGACAAACTCCTACAAATGTATACGCAGTAAGATCAGCCGCAGAAATAACCCTGTCCATCCCTTTCAGCGCTAATGTTTCACTGCATGTCTTTAGTAGATCCTGACAGTCATTCTTTAATGCCAAACGAGGGTTTGCACTGGAGCAAGCTGTTAGTAAATCTGGCCCCAAGTCTTTTTCACTGCAGCTGCAAAGGAAGTAAGACAATGTTAACTAAGTTAATCTGTTGTTGATGCAGTCTCCGGCATAGACATAATAAATACATAGACGCCCTATTGGTCGTTTTAGAACGTTGCTGCAATACGTCAACGCGGCCGCCATATTGCTGAGGGCAAGACTGCGCTGTGAACAAATACAAGTAAACGGGTGATCTGCGGTTTCTCTGGATAAAAACAAAAATAACGTTTACATTTAATTTTCAGATTTAATGAAACAAAATGTTCTTATTGTGAAACAAGCATTTTCTGTCTTTAACTCGATTTTAGCTTTTCTTGTGCTTAGAATTGACTGCCATTGCGAAAATAACAAATCTGAAAATACAGACAGATACTCCAAATATACAATAACAATGATAACTGAAGGATGCTTTATACATTTATGGTACAACTAGTGCAATGCAAATAGTAAATATAACAAAGTGAGAATAGTAAATAGTTTAGTGTATAACATAAACAAACAGTATACAGCAAATAAAATAGTAATGAATAGTATAATTATATAATATCAAAATACAATATAGTAGGCCTACTATATTGATAATATATGTTGTATAACACTATAATCATAGCAATAGAATATGAAATATCAATTACAGAAAATAGATGATATTAAAAAAAAAGTTAAATAGTGAATAGTGCAATAATTTAAGAGCATAACTATATAGATTGATAATCGCAAGTGGTACAATATACTAACAACAACATTAATAATAATATAAAATACAATGTAATATCAATTGCAGAATGTAGACAATAAAAAAAGTGAATTAAATAGTGACTAGTATAATAAAAATATAATCGTATTGGTATAATAATAATATCAAATGTAATGTAATATCAATTGCAGAATATAGACAAGTAACGTTACTTGTCATAAAAGTCGGTTTTAAGAAAATAAAGATGAATATTTAGATTTCAGGAAATGTACTTTATAATATAGAATATAATATAAGCTAAAACTATATTTTAAATCATGTCAACTCATGTCTCAACTTTCACAGCTAAGTTAACTAGCGACATCACTAGCTATTTTAGTCTGACTGACTCCGTGACCAACTAACGTTACTATTACTAATTATATAATGACCAAATACAACCAGAAACAAATGTTCAGTCTTACTTGTGAAAGGTAATTCCCCGGGACCTGTTTTCAATTGTGCGGCGATTGGTACAGCCCCAAGCAGCACACGAAGCCGGCATTTTTCTTATTAGATTGATTACAGTTATGAGAAAGTTGCCCTCCGCAATATGGCGGCGCCGTTGACGTGCGGTCCAGCGACCAATAGGGCGTCTATGTATTTATTATGTCTATGGTCTCCGGTATTTTGGTGTTGTTCTGTCTCTTTAGTTTGGTTTTCTACTGTGAAACAATGGCCCGGGTCAGTGCTGCCACCTTGTGGAACAGCTGATTAGTGCAAAACAATGTGCTGTTTCAGAAGATCTGTAATAGTGCCCTCTGTCATATAAACACAGACTGCTGAAAAAACTCGTCATTGGCTGGGAAGTTTTGTGTCATAAATGATAGAAAATCAATGGAGGGAAAGAGTTTTTTAGAATCCAGGGTAAAAAAGTACACTCACCTAAAGGATTATTAGGAAAACCTGTTCAATTTCTCATTAATGCAATTATCTAATCAACCAATCACATGGCAGTTGCTTCAATGCATTTAGGGGTGTGGTCCTGGTCAAGACAATCTCCTGAACTCCAAACTGAATGTCAGAATGGGAAAGAAAGGGGATTTAAGCCATTTTGAGCGTGGCATGGTTGTTGGTGCCAGACTGAGTATTTCACAATCTGCTCAGTTACTGGGATTTTCACACACAACCATTTCTAGGGTTTACAAAGAATGGTGTGAAAAGGGAAACACATCCAGTATGGGGCAGTCCTGTGGGCGAAAATGCCTTGTTGATGCTAGAGGTCAGAGGAGAATGGGCGACTGATTCAAGCTGATAGAAGAGCAACTTTGACTGAAATAACCACTCGTTACAACCGAGGTATGCAGCAAAGCATTTGTGAAGCCACAACACACACAACCTTGAGGCGGATGGGCTACAACAGCAGAAGACCCCACCGGGTACCACTCATCTCCACTACAAATAGGAAAAAGAGGCTACAATTTACACCCGCTCACCAAAATTGGACAGTTGAAGACTGGAAAAATGTTGCCTGGTCTGATGAGTCTGGATTTCTGTTGAGACATTCAGATGGTAGAGTCAGAATTTGGCGTAAACAGAATGAGAACATGGATCCATCATGCCTTGTTACCACTGTGCAGGCTGGTGGTGGTGGTGTAATGGTGTGGGGGATGATTTCTTGGCACACTTTAGGCCCCTTAGTGCCAATTGGGCATCGTTTAAATGCCACGGCCTACCTGAGCATTGTTTCTGACCATGTCCATCCCTTTATGACCAGCATGTGCCCATCCTCTGATGGCTACTTCCAGCAGGATAATGCCCCATGGCACAAAGCTCCAATCATTTCAAATTGGTTTCTTGAACATGACAATGAGTTCACTGGACTAAAATGGCCGTCCCACAGTCCCCAGATCTCAACCCAATAGAGCATCTTTGGGATGTAGTGGAACGGGAGCTTTGTGCCCTGGATGTGCATCCCACAAATCTCCATCAACTGCAAGATGCTATCTTATAAATATGGGCCAACATTTCTAAAGAATGCTTTCAGTTCCTTGTTGAATCATGTCACGTAGAATTAAGGCAGTTCTGAAGGCCAAAGGGGGTCAAACACAGTATTAGTATGGTGCTCCTAATAATCCTTTAGGTGAGTGTGTAAACTAGCATGTGTTCTGTTCGTGTCTCAGATGCAGTCAGGACAGAAACTGCTGGTGAAAGTCATCTCTAAAAGTGATGCCAGCATACAAACGGAGATACACCCTCTGGAGACCAACATTGTGAAGTCTTATGAGTGGAACGAATGGGCGCTCAGGAGGAAAGCCATCAAACTGGTGAGCACCCAACCTAACCCAACCCAACCCAACCACATGACCTCAGTCCAGACAGGGAATTTAACCAGAATCTGTCTCTCTGTTCTAGGCAAATCTGCGAAACAAAGTGACGCGCTCAATGCAGACCGATTTGAGCCACATGAGACGGCACAACAGCACACAGACGTTCCTCCCGAGAGACGCCAGCAGCCAGACGAAGCAAGACGGAGAGAGTAATGTACCCAAACCTCAGGTGTATCTGTCTGGGCTGAGAGGAGGGACGAGCGCAGACACACACGTGACCAGAGTGAATTTAACCAGAGCTGTTGATGAATGATGTACACACTCAATAAACTCCTCAATCAGCATTTGTCTCTGTCCTTTCACATGATCCTCCTGACTGACTAGTGTTTGGATATTTCATCTTGACCGCTGTGAGAAAGAGATAAACGCGTCTGTAATGACTCTCCTTCATGCTCTTCAGATGTGATTGGCTGATTCTGGATTATTTCTGGGTAATGAGGGAGAACAGGTGGAGCAAATAGACCAATAATCAGGGTCATTTTATAAATGTAAGCAACAAAAACTATACTGTTACTAATCAATGTGTTTTACAACTGCAGGAGACACATGTACAAATATCTCTGCATTAATAAATGCTTTTTTAAGGTAGCCTGTGTTTGTTTGGGATATGAACCAACATTGGGATTTTTGACCAACGCTCTACCACTTGACTACGAACTCACTTTCTGAGAAGTGGCCAGAAGTTCCCTTTGACAGCAGTAACCAGCGTGTCCGCACAAGAGAAGAGCTCTTCAATCGTCACTCTTTGTAATAGTAAAAATAATGGGAGATGAGACTCTGATTGGTTTATTGCAATTGCCCAAAGGAGCATCACTGAAGAAGACGAACACAAACTCATTGATATTCTCAAGCAGAGAGATGATTGACAGCAGCGTATTCACTGTAATCCTGATTATTCCTGACACTGACACTGGCAGGACAGTCCGATTGCTTGTGGAAATTCACCACTGCGTAATTCAGATCCTCAGCAGAAGAGATGCAGCACTGAGAGTCTCCAGCGGCTTTCTGAACCATAGCGTAAACACAATCAGAGGGGTTTGTGGGTAATTGGGCAGTGGCGTATAGGAAGTCAGAGGAATCAGAGGGGTTTGTGGGTAATTGGGCAGTGGCGTATAGGACGTCAGAAGAATCAGAGGGGTTTGTGGGTAATTGGGCTTTAATCTCCTCGTAATCACAACCAGTGTGAGAAACCTGAGGAGAGACAGAGGAATTATTTACAGATCTGAAGATCATCATTAGACATTAATATCATTATGAATAAAAATCAATATTTGATACAGTAACTGGACTCACCACTTCATGTTTGCCTGGTCCAGTGTGAGATGATGAATCAGCGCCTGTCAAACACAAGCATCCTAAATGAAGGACATTACTGTACATCTCAATTCAACACTGATGTCTTGTGTAATGTTCTCACACATCATCAAGTGTCTGTATTTTGCTCATGTCTCGTTGCAGCCTATAGGTGGCGTCAGAAAGTGGGAGAACAGATCAAGAGATCTCTCTGTTTTAAACTCAGTATAAATGGAGAGTTTGTGCATCTGAAGGAGTTCAGAATGAGTTTTACCTGGAGACTGACGCTTCTTACAGAGAAACAGTAACGAGAGTCCAGCGATGATCAGAACCAGAAGAAGCAGAACCAGAGAGACGATCAGAGAAGAGCCTGAAAACACAGGAGAAATAATCAGAGAGTCTGATCACTGTCAGATAAACATCAGATCAGATCATGGGCGGAGCTGGACGTTTGGAGGAGGACTGACCAGACATGATACTGGATCTTCAGGGTTGCCAGGTTTGTCCCCAAATATCCCCAGAAAGTAGCCCAATGTATACTCAATTATACATAAATAAGGAAATAAACGTATAACATTTTTTTTTTTTTTTTACATTTCTCTGTGTATTTATGTATTTATTTTACTTTGGCATTCCATAACAAACCACCAAAATTTAGTTTCAACCCAGTATGCAAATTAGAATGATTGGGTTATTATTGCTATTTATTTTTTACATATTATTTATTTAAAATGTATTAAATGTAATTATTATTTATTTTACAGTTGAAAATATAATTTATTTTTATGTTTAGTAATATATTTCAGCTGCTAGGGGTGTCAGGCCTCCTCACAAGCTCCACCCACTGATCACATGTTTGTATTTCAGCTCAAGTTCACCTGCTGATGTGTTCAGAGACGCCGGTGATGTAGAAGTTCTGGAGACGCCTGTGAACGGTGAAGTAGAAGAAGCTGATGATGATGATGATGGTGGTGATGATGATGATGATGATGATGAAGATGATGGTGGTGGTGAAGATAATGTCCCTGAGAATTTTGTTTTAGATTTTTTAATAAAAATGTAATAGATTTTTTTCTAAATTATACTTTTTTCACACCCAGAATTTGATCATTCTCTAATGGTGTAGATACATGTTACTGATGACTTTCAAACATTCACTACCCAGAATTAAATTTGCTGATACACAGAAACTTGAAAAAAGAATTGCAAGAGTTACACTGGAACACTGAATAATACAGTACTGTGGTGAGGGGAACGCAGTAAAGCGACTTCTGCAGCGGGAGAACGGGTGCGGAGACGAGCGGGGATAAGGAAGACAAGTACATGATAACTAACACCTGTCTCTAATTCCAGTGATTGGCAGAGAGACTGGATGTAAGCACCCCACAGACCTGGGACAGGGAGAGAGAGACTGATTGCTTCAGAGACTGACCAAATGTACCATCAAGCGCTGATGGACCTCAGGATTGAACAGGAGGATTGTTTCTGCCTGCTGGTCCAAGTGCAAGATGAAAACCAGCGGGTCATCTGGAGCTTGCTTGGCCGGGAAGTCTCCCCCGGACGCAGCCCCCACCATCAGCCAGCTGGTGAAAATGTGTTCACAGGACGACCCAGAGGCGTACATGGACCATTTCAAGAAAACAGTGGAGGTGTGTGGGTGGGCGCACACCCAATCGCCAGTGCGTCTGATCCCGCTGCTTTCCGGGGAGACACAGGTGACAGCGCAACAGCTACCTGTGGAGAACCTCCTGGTCCGCTCCCCTGAACAACATCAGCAGCGCTTCTGGTCAGTGGAGCTGGGAGACAGCGGCCGACCATTTGTGATGGCAAAGAGCCACGACGTTGAGGAAGTGGTCGATCTGGTGGTACTGGAGCAGTTCATTGTTCGGCTTCCTCGAGGGATGCAGGCCATCCAGCTGGCTGAAGATCATCTCCTTCCTTACCTCTCTCTCTCCAAATCCTGCTCTCTCCCGCCCTATTCCTGCTCCCAGGTTGTGAAGCAACACGCACCCTCAAACCCCACAGTGAGGACTTTTTTTCCCAGGGGAATAGGTCTGAGATACGAGGGGGTGTGGCAGACGCTGGAGGCATCGCTCCATCTCCACCTTTCTCCCCTCTCCGTCAATCTCTTGGCCATCCTTCTGCCGCTAGAGCGGTGAGGAAGGCCTGGGCCTGCCTGCTGGAGATCGGGGACCCGGGTCATTTCCAGGACAGGTTTCCAAAGGCGGGATAACGGGTGTGGAAACGAGTGTGGCGATAAGTAGGCCAAGGACATGATAACTAACACTTATCTCTAATTCCAGATTGGCGGAGAGACGGGATATACAGTGCATCCGGAAAGTATTCACAGCGCTTCACGTTTTCCACATTTTGTTATGTTACAGCTTTATTCCAAAATAGATTAAATTAATTATTTTCCTCAAAATTCTACAAACAATACCCCATAATGACAACGTTAAAGAAGTTTGTTTGAAAACTCTGCAAATTAAAATTAGAGAAATTTTTTAATTATTAAAAATAAGAAACAAAATAAAATCACATGTACATAAGTATTCACAGCCTTTGCCATGACACTCAACATTGAGCTCAGGTGCTCCTGTTTCCACTGATCATCCTTGAGATGTTTCTACAGCTCGACTGGAGTCCACCTGTGGTAACTTCAGTTGATTTGACATGATTTGGAAAGGCACACACCTGTCTATACAGTATAAGGTCCCACAGTTTACAGTGCATGTCAGAGCACAAACCAAGACATGAAGTCCAAGGAATCGTCTGTAGACCTCCGAGACAGGATTGTATCGAGGCACAGATCTGGGGAAGGGCACAGAAACATTTCTGCAATATTGAAGGTCCCAATGAGCACAGTGGCCTCCATCATCCGTACATGAAGAAGTTTGGAACCACCAGGATTCTTCCTAGAGCTGCCGCCCGGCCAAACTGAGCGATCGGGGAGAAGGGCCTTAGTCAGGGTCAAATTGTCAAAATGTGGTTTTGGATTGCTATGTACTTGCAACCAGTACAACAAAGAAGGATGAAGACTGGACGAACACCCTTAAATTGCAGTTAAACTATAGTTAAGTGTGGTAAAAGAGCTCACATCAGTGCTAAAAACTGCATGTATGACCACACCTGTCCTACAGATAAAACTGCATCCAGATGACCACACCTGTACTACAGGTAAAACTACTGTAATCCTGTGTCCAGATAAGCACACTAAACACTGCAGGGATATGAGATTAACACACAGAACTATAAGCCATTTGCGGATACTGTCAGAGACACTGTAAGTAATATAAATGTGAAATGAACAAATAACTTTAACTGTTTAATAGAGCGGTCACATTTATAGAATGAAATGAATAATAAATCAGTCACACACACAAACGCTGTCCATTGTTTTACTATGTGTGCAGTTTCTCATTGTGCAGATCAGCAACATTTTTCTACACAAAGCTGCACTTTCACCTGCATAGACTGCAATTACGAACTGCAGTTTGTGGTTTTGCTGTTAAACAGACAGAACATCTAAATGAAAAATAGCCCTGTGGTTAAACCTGCTTCTAGAATCAGCTTCAAGCATCCTGATAAATAACACACTAGATCTGCTGAAGAGATGTTCTACTACCTTATGATTAATATCAGTGAGAAAAGCATCCGCACCTGTGAGGTTGATCAGGACTCGTGTGATGAAGCTCTTGTGTCCTCCATCAGACTGAACTCCACACCAGTATTCTGAATGTTGTTCAGTCACATGACTGATGCTTCCCGTCAGGAGCCGCTCTTCTCTGTCATCATACAGCTGGATCTTTCCCTCACGCCTCCATCTTCTGCTCTCATTCACAGACGTCTCTTCAGCACAGAGATCAGCTCCAGATCTCCAGCAGAGAAACTTCACATCACTGCTGTGGGATTGTGGGTATTTGCAGCTGATGTTCACAGATCCTCCTGCAGCCGCTGATAGACTGATGCTCTTCACACAATCATCTGTTTCAGATCCAAATAAAGCGCAGTAATGTTAGAATGACCAGATATATTCATGGATTCACCTCATAATGACTGAAAGCGGCTCACCCTTCTCAATGTTCAGGCTAAACTCAGAGAAGAAACTGTAGTCTTCAGAAACTTTGACTATAATCATATATTCTCCAGAGTCGTTCTCATTCAGCTCTCTGATAAACACATGTAAGAGTCCTGCAGATCTGCCCTCATGAATGGAGAATCGTCTGTCATGTGTCCATTCTGAGGCTCTGTTAGTGTTTATTACAGGAAAACATTCTCCAGATTTACAGATGCCTATCAAAGGCGTCTCTTCCTGTGTCTCATATCTGAAGTTTATGATGACGTTTCCTCCTGAATATCCTCTCACGGTCCTGATTGGCTGATCTGTTCAACACAAACACAGATCATTTGTCATTTTGTTCTCAATATAAACACATTTATCTTCACTTTGCTACAACATTAATGAGCTCAAGTCCAGATGATGAGTGTAAATCTTCCATCAGGAGATAAAAAGGTTATTGATGGCGTGAGTTATGAGTTAGACGAGTGAACGGCAGTAATTCCAGTCAGTGTTGAGTATCCTGATGTTGTGGAGTCTCAGTTACTCACCGGTTATAACCTTCAGATTCACTTCAGTGGAGGGATCCGGTCCAACTATTTCAGTTCCACAATAGTACATCCCAGAATCCCGTTCTCTCAGATCTCTGATGGTCACAGTGAAGACGGCTGAACTTGTGTCGTCATACAGAGAGAATCTATCCTTCTGAACCCATTTATTTTTCTCAGTCTTGATTTGATCTTTGCACTCTGACCACTGTCCTTTACAAAAATACTTTTCATTTCTTTTATTTATTATTTGATCATATTTGCATGAGATTTTGACTCCGCCTCCTGAATATCCGGTCACTTCTATGGAGCTCATGACACCTACAACAAACCAGCATCTTAACACAACACTAATACACACTGAAGGGAGATTCATGTCAAAGGTCATTAGTTATGGATAAAGACTTGTGTTCATTATTTAATCTCTGTTCTGGTTCTTCTGAGTTCAGATTCTTACCAGGAATCATCAGCAGAGTGAAAGTCCAGATGATCTTCATTCTTCTCTCTTATTAAATGATCTTCTCTGTTGTCTGTAGATTCAGTTCTTCTGAAGCTCTCGATGTGTGTTCAGAGGAGTCTTGAGTGTTTCTTTCCTGTGACGGAGACGCGCACTTCCTCTCAGAGATAGAGCGAGAGAGAGAGACAGAGGGATAACAAGCACTTTATTACTCTATGAAACTTGCATCATGAACCAAGTGTGTGAATGCCATTCCTCATTAAACACCTCCTCACACTCACAGAGGACAGGAGTCTAGTCTGGATCATTGGGCTGAAAACCAACGGAACCCAATGTCCGTGATCCTCCATGTCTCGCTTTACTCTAAACACACTTCTCTAAAATCTGCAGCACAGACTTATGAAAGTATAGTGGCTCTGACAGGCTTACTTCCTCTAATTTCATTAAAAACAGCTTTCTATCAAGTCCAAGTCCTGCTTCAAAAATGCCTAAGCCTTGACCGCCCTCTTGAACTGGTAAATAAAGTGCAGCCGCACAGATCCAGAGCTGTCCACTCTGAAAACATCATCAAATGTCCTTTGTATATTAGAAATAAGTTCCTCGGGTGGCTCCATAGCTATAGTACTGTGCCTCAACATCGATGCAGTGAGATTATTGACCACCAGAGCTCTCCTCCTATTGGACAACTGTGGCAAAAGCCATTTCCATTCAGCCGTTTAGAGACACATTCTCCAGCAGAGCCTCACAGTTGCTCTTTTTTGAAACTGGTCATTCCCCAAAATAACTCCTAATGTTTTCAATCCGTCCTGTCTTCACTGTTGAGGAAACCCAGTACCTTCCCAATAATAAACCCTTCACTTTAAGACCAATAACTCCAGCAGAAGAGGCTTCTTCATATTCCAATAGTTTGATTTAAGACTGTAATATCATCAGACACTGAAATACTTTAAAAAGATTTGAAGATTCCTCCTCAGTCTTCATATCAAAGGTTCAATAACCAAACTATAATTGCTGGAAAGTGGACGCCCTTGTCTAATGCCTCTCGACACAGGTATCGGTTCATTTAATCCACCACCTGCTCTGACCATAACAGAAATATTACAATATAACAACTGAATGTATAATATAACTCTCTCACCACACACAAATACTTTAACACATTAAAAAGATATTCATGAACAACTCGATCAAATGCTTTTTCTTGATCTAGAGACAGAACTCCTGTTTATCTCGTAATAATAAAAAGATTGTCCAATAGATCTTCAAGTATACAATTTATGAACCAATAAGTCTAAACAGCCAAATTTCCACATTCATCATCAAAAGCGGTTATTAGAAAAGTGCTGAGCTGTTTGTGCCATCTAGTGGTTTAAAAGAGAATAAAGTCAATGCGCCTTTAGCCCCATTGAGCCCTATAACTGTTCAGAGTCCAGACTTTCTGTCAGTCTGAAGGTTGACATGTGACAGGTCAGTGGGGTCATGCAGTGACATGTGGGGTCATGTGGTGACATCATGTCCTCCAGGCTGATAGGTAGTCTATAGTCTGGACATGTTACAGGAACAGGTTTGGACATGGCCATCCTGGGATGTATTGCCCATTCGTCGGATGTTTAGGGTTTGTGTGTGTATGTTAATGATGTCATGCCCACTTTTCACAGTTTGACCCCCAATGTGAACATAACGGGTTTATAAACGGGTCAGTCACTTGGTCAGTATCAAACCGTTTGTGTCTGTGTGGTGTAAGCCAATCTTCCTTCTCAAACTACTTTTATAAGTTTTGTTATTTGAAACGCAAGCGTGCTTCAAGAGAAGATGGCTGTCTATCTGAACAGGAAAATGTGTTTTATTACCTAGTGTTATTATTAGCAGCATTTCTCCACTAATGGTCATTTTTCACCACAGACTGTAATGACGTTTTAATGATCGTCAGCATCATAAATCCTGCAAAGTTTTTTTATATTTTCATTTATGTACATTTATAACACTATACTTAGTATTATATTACATTTGCATCAAATTACAAAAAAAATATCTCTATAGAAGCCCTAAATAGTACATTATTTGTGGTTTATCAAAGCCGTCATAAATTCAATTCAATTCACATCCATTTGTATAGCACTTTTCACAATACATATCATTTCAAAGCAGCTTCACAGAAAATGCATTACAATTTAAATTGCATTACAATTTAAAGCGATTTGTCCATGTTATGTATTTCAGAAATGCACATATACAAAGCACACAGATTAGCCAGGAGTTGAGTCGTCTCTTCACAGGTGTTGGTCATCTGAAGTCCTCCAGGAGTTGAGTCGTCTCTTCACAGGTGATGGTCATCTGGAGTCCTGCAGGAGTTGAGTCGTCTCTTCACAGGTGATGGTCATCTGAAGTCCTGCAGGAGTTGAGTCGTCTCTTCACAGGTGATGGTCATCTGAAGTCCTGCAGGAGTTGAGTCGTCTCTTCACAGGTGATGGTCATCTGAAGTCCTGCAGGAGTTGAGTCGTCTCTTCACAGGTGATGGTCATCTGAAGTCCTGCAGGAGTTGAGTCGTCTCTTCACAGGTGATGGTCATCTGAAGTCCTCCAGGAGTTGAGTCGTCTCTTCACAGGTGTTGGTCATCTGAAGTCCTCCAGGAGTTGAGTCGTCTCTTCACAGGTGATGGTCATCTGAAGTCCTGCAGGAGTTGAGTCGTCTCTTCACAGGTGATGGTCATCTGAAGTCCTCGCAGGAGTTGAGTCGTCTCTTCACAGGTGATGGTCATCTGAAGTCCTGCAGGAGTTGAGTCGTCTCTTCACAGGTGATGGTCATCTGAAGTCCTCGCAGGAGTTGCGTCGTCTCTTCACAGGTGATGGTCATCTGAAGTCCTGCAGGAGTTGAGTCGTCTCTTCACAGGTGATGGTCATCTGAAGTCCTCGCAGGAGTTGAGTCGTCTCTTCACAGGTGATGGTCATCTGAAGTCCTCCAGGAGTTGAGTCGTCTCTTCACAGGTGATGGTCATCTGAAGTCCTGCAGGAGTTGAGTCGTCTCTTCACAGGTGATGGTCATCTGAAGTCCTCGCAGGAGTTGAGTCGTCTCTTTACAGGTGATGGTCATCTGAAGTCCTCCAGGAGTTGAGTCGTCTCTTCACAGGTGATGGTCATCTGAAGTCCTCCGGGAGTTGAGTCGTCTCTTCACAGGTGTTGGTCATCTGAAGTCCTCCAGGAGTTGAGGCATTTCTTCACAGGTGATGGTCATCTGAAGTCCTCCAGGAGTTGAGTCGTCTCTTCACAGGTGTTGGTCATCTGAAGTCCTCCAGGAGTTGAGTCGTCTCTTCACAGGTGTTGGTCATCTGAAGTCCTCCAGGAGTTGAGGCATTTCTTCACAGGTGTTGGTCATCTGAAGTCCTGCAGGAGTTGAGTCATCTCTTCACAGGTGATGGTCATCTGAAGTCCTGCAGGAGTTGAGTCGTCTCTTCACAGGTGATGGTCATCTGAAGTCCTGCAGGAGTTGAGTCGTCTCTTCACAGGTGTTGGTCATCTAAAGTCCTCGCAGGAGTTGAGTCGTCTCTTCACAGGTGTTGGTCATCTGAAGTCCTCCAGGAGTTGATTTGTCTCTTCACAGGTGTTGGTCATCTGAAGTCCTCCAGGAGTTGATTTGTCTCTTCACAGGTGTTGGTCATCTGAAGTCCTCCAGGAGTTGATTTGTCTCTTCACAGGTGTTGGTCATCTGAAGTCCTCGCAGGAGTTGAGTCGTCTCTTCACAGGTGTTGGTCATCTGAAGTCCTCCAGGAGTTGATTTGTCTCTTCACAGGTGTTGGTCATCTGAAGTCCTCGCAGGAGTTGAGTCGTCTCTTCACAGGTGATGGTCATCTGAAGTCCTGCAGGAGTTGAGTCGTCTCTTCACAGGTGATGGTCATCTGAAGTCCTGCAGGAGTTGAGTCGTCTCTTCACAGGTGTTGGTCATCTGAAGTCCTCCAGGAGTTGATTTGTCTCTTCACAGGTGTTGGTCATCTGAAGTCCTCGCAGGAGTTGAGTCGTCTCTTCACAGGTGATGGTCATCTGAAGTTCTCGCAGGAGTTGAGTCGTCTCTTCACAGGTGATGGTCATCTGAAGTTCTCCAGGAGTTGAGTCGTCTCTTCACAGGTGATGGTCATCTGAAGTCCTCGCAGGAGTTGAGTCATCTCTTCACAGGTGATGGTCATCTGAAGTTCTCGCAGGAGTTGAGTCGTCTCTTCACAGGTGATGGTCATCTGAAGTTCTCCAGGAGTTGAGTCGTCTCTTCAAAGGTGATGGTCATCTGAAGTCCTTGCAGGAGTTGAGTCGTCTCTTCACAGGTGTTGGTCATCTGCAGTCCTCGCAGGAGTTGAGTCGTCTCTTCACAGGTGATGGTCATCTGAAGTTCTCCAGGTGTTGAGTCGTCTCTTCACAGGTGATGGTCATCTGAAGTCCTCGCAGGAGTTGAGTCGTCTCTTCACAGGTGATGGTCATCTGAAGTCCTCGCAGGAGTTGAGTCGTCTCTTCACAGGTGATGGTCATCTGAAGTCCTCGCAGGAGTTGAGTCGTCTCTTCACAGGTGATGGTCATCTGAAGTCCTCGTAGGAGTTGAGTCATCTCTTCACAGGTGATGGTCATCTGAAGTTTTCCAGGCGTTGAGTCGTCTCTTCACAGGTGATGGTCATCTGAAGTCCTCGCAGGAGTTGAGTCGTCTCTTCACAGGTGTTGGTCATCTGAAGTTGTAAAGCCTGTGAAATCGGTCCAATCCGCCGGTTCGCCAATACACAGGGAAGGTCTCACGTGTTCTGTCCTCACTCATGCAAAGTATTGGTTGGTTAAATTTGTAATATATTAATCATATATTTACTATTTTATTTCATCTGACTCCATAAATGAAAGGTTTTAATAATATCTGTGCCTCACTAAAAGTGAGTGAATGTTTGACTATTCCTTTTAACCATAAGTGAACAAAGTCAAAATCAGTTAGAATAATCAAATGTAACAATTTATTATGTAAGGTAAATGTATCATGCCAATTTCATAATCAATTCAAAGATAATCGATACAAAACATCAAATGCTCAGGAATAGAGAGAAGATGCAAACCCAACTTTAAGAAGTACGTGAGGCTGAGAGATTTCTTTCTCTCAGCCTCACGGGCCGATCTGAAGTACAGGAAAGGCCCCGAACTCTTTGCTGCATCTCATTAAATAGCCAGACCTCTTTCACATGGAAACATGTGCTAACAAAAGAAATTAGCATGCAGTGGTCGCACCTTCATGGGGGTGGGTAACCATTTGCTTCCTTTCTAAGTCAGTTATCCATAAACTCTTAAAACCTTATTACCTTTTGTTTTATCTGGATATGAGATATCTGTACCACTCACTTTGAGACATTTCAAATGACACCAAAAACATAACAGTCAATGATAAACATTCACATTAAACCATATTCTTGTGTGAGTTCTTAGTAGTTTGCGGCAGGGCCTCAACCAGTATTTTCAGTCTTACAGTAGCCTAATTAAAAAACAGCCCTTAATTTCTCTTTAGCACACAATTCAAAATCTGCTGAATTCACATCCATACCTGGTCAGATTTGGACACCTCTTTTCAGTCCAGTCCACACACAAAGGCTGGAGCTCAACACTGGCTGGCTGGCATAAAGAAGGAAGGACCATAATAAAATAGATTGGCATCAGTGACAGAAATATAGGCAATACACACAGCAATTAACCCGTCATAAGCTCTTATAAATCCTTCCTTCTCTCACTTACATGTTTGAATCGACCGCCTGATCCTAAGTTACCTGGTTTAAGTTAACCACTAATAATTGCCACAAATGCTGCAACTCCATACATTTTACCTTGTTAAAAATACAACACATGGGAAGACTGGCAGAGGGTAGCGTAGGTAATTCATTTTGAACTCCTGTGGTCTGACCTCCAAATAACGCTACACCGAAGATGCTTCAATGCTGCGAACTGTGTAACGGTCACTTTGTGCTTTGATGTTAACCTGAGGTAAAAATGAGAACTGCGCATGTGAGTGAGTGTCAGTTATAGATTTGACAGGTGAGGAGAATAGATAACCTTTGTAGACCTTTGTACTCTTTCTTTTATTTCCTTTTATATTCGTGACTAGAGTTTGCAACTTTACTGTGGCAGTTAGCAGCTACTTGGCTTCTGGAAGCTGATGTTGCCGGCTAACGTCAATGATAGAATTTAGCTGCTAAAAGCTATCAATCTAACATGCTGCTCTTGGTCAAAACTATGAGAAAGGATTTTTACTGATTGTCAAGAATAAATTAATACGTTACCTCCTCCACATGTTCATGCAGGTGGCCAGCAGCACCACAAACACAATTGCCAGTCAGGAGAAGAAGTGAAGTGAACGTGTGATTTTTTTCCCCCAAATCACTTCAGCGGAAATCCCGCCCTGCAGCCAAATTCAGTGGTTTAGATTACAGTGACTGGTAGGTTTAGGGATCCGTGTTTGGTGTAAGCAATCTGTACAGTGATTGACATGACCAATGAAAACTTTAGCATCATCTGCAGGGCGTACGTCAGCTAAGCTGAGCTGCACCTGCCTCAGTGACACGATGACCCACCCCTACCCCAACCTAGAACTTATCATATCCCAATGTTACAGTCGTTGCAGTGTTATGAACAGAGAAGCATGTAGCCAGCGCAGCAGCAGAACGGCTAAATTGAACTCGAGGTTTTCAACAAAAAAAAGTGGTGGGTACGAAATTACTCATGACAAAATCTGGTGGGTACGCGTCCCCTCCGTCCCTCCCGAAATCGACACCTATGCCAGTAGGCATGTACTCCTCTCGGCATGGCAGCGTGGGTATATCGTTCCCCGTAGCATCTTTCTGACACGGCGCGAGTTCCCTTTCGAAAAGGAACATCTCGGTTACGTATGTAACCTTGGTTCCCTGAGAACAGGGAACGAGACGCTGCGTCTCATTGCCATGCCTTGAGGCCTGCCTGCCGAACAGTCCCTTCAGACGAAAAGCGGTGTCATGTTTGCGAGGTGCCCTTATATACTTCCTGGTTGCACAACTATGACGTCAGAGGCTGTCGCCAGTCAATAGGATTGACGTGATTCGATAGTGATTCAGACACCTATCATGCTGGAGGCGTTCCCCGTAACATCTTTCTGACGCAGCGTCTCGTTCCCTGTTCTCAGGGAACCAAGGTTACATACGTAACCGAGACGATTTTTAAGGACCAGAGAGTCAGGACCTCGGTTTAACGTCTCATCCGAAGGACGGTGCTCTTTGACAGTGTAGTGTCCCCGTCACTACACTGGGGCATTAGGAGCACAGAGCACAGGGTGAGCGCCCCCTGCCGGCCTCATTAACACCTGCTCCAGCAGATACCTGGTTTTCCCAGGAGTCTCCCATCCAGGGACTGACCAGGATCAACCCCTCAGTGACCAGTCTTGGGCTTCAGGGTAACAGAAGCTCCGCCCTAACGAATGCGTGGCTCCGCCTACCTGAGGAACGACTCACTGCAGATGGTTTACATTCATTTTATTACATTTACAAGGCATTGAAGATCATAATCATATTTGATTTACACAATACAAAGCAATGAGTTCTAAAACCATCAAAAACAGTCTACAAATGTTACATATACAGTGTAAGAAAATATCACTTAAAATCTTCTGCAGTGTGACATGATTCATCTAAAACTATACTTTAAAACTATATTTTGTTCATGTAGTTTTATGACAACATTAATCAAGAGACTACATGAAGTATTATGACCTTTATAAATGTATTTGTCACACCACAGTGCTGTTTAAGATTAACAAGAGAGTTGAAGAAAGAAATGGCGATAAAAAATACACTCAATATACACCAAACAATCACAGTTAAGCCATAATTTCTCACTGGATGGTCCACAGTAGTTTGGCTAGTCAGAGGGGTTTATGGGTAAGTGAACAGCGCTGTAGACTGCAGTTGTTTTTGTGTCCGTGTCATTCAGATCAGAAAGAAGAGCCGTTTTACTGACAGTCACATAACTGCAGGAAACTTGAGTGACCTGAGGACAGACACAATTCCTCAAATCATTAAACATCATATTTAAGTGAAAACAGGTGGATGTGTACAGAAGCATATGCATTACTACTCAAAGAGGCTAATTCCCAATCCAGCGTCAGTGCCATATACACCTGAGAAAGACACGGAACCAGTGTGTGTGTGTGTGTGTGGTAGAGCGAGAAAAAGTGTTTATGATTGATCATGGCTTACCTCATCGCTGAAAAATCCTGAACTCTGATCAGTTTTTAGAAGATTGAGAGGAAACAAAAACACATCAGATTAATGAGCACATGGTGCATCGTCTCCATATACAGCATCTCTCTCAGGTCTATCTAGTGTACGATGATGCTTTCACTTCAACACTTTAAACTGTACATGATAAATATGAGTCTATTGAGGGTCATTCCGTATTACAAACTAATGGAAAATATCCCAAATATGAAAATATAATCACCGTGAGTCTGTTTATTCTTTCGCACGGCCATTAGAAACATCGGAACACCAAACAGGAGCAAAAACAAAACCTCAGAAATGAAGATCACTGAAGAGTCTGAAAATACAAGAGAAAGATGTGAGATTCATATAAATCTGAAGAGCTTTTAGTACAGTAATACTTGCCTGTTATTGTTGTATCAAGTGAAGTCATTTCAGTGATCATTTGAGTTTTCACTGATGATGATGATGATGATGGTGGTGGTGGTGGTGGTGGTGGATATGGTGTATTCAGGTCATTTGTCTCTGTAATGACAGTGTTGTCACAGTATCACAGAGATGCAAGGAAATGAACATTCACTTCTGTTTGTGCACCTTCTGTAAACGTTCACCCATTCGTGTTTTCTGACACACACACACACACACCAGACACAGCAGCAAAAACAGACAACTTCCGTTTCTAGTTACTTTAAAACAATCCTTATTGTAAATGATCATTGCTCACCTGCGAGGTTGATCAGGACTCGTGTGATGAAGCTCTTGTGTCCTCCATCAGA
This sequence comes from Romanogobio albipinnatus, assembly GCA_023566225.1. NCBI lineage: Eukaryota > Metazoa > Chordata > Actinopteri > Cypriniformes > Gobionidae > Romanogobio > Romanogobio albipinnatus. The sequence continues at coordinate 1,358,868 of CM042256.1, read as the reverse complement.
CTGAACTCCACACCAGTATTCTGAATGTTGTTCAGTCACATGACTGATGCTTCCCGTCAGGAGCCGCTCTTCTCTGTCATCATACAGCTGGATCTTTCCCTCACGCCTCCATCTTCTGCTCTCATTCACAGACGTCTCTTCAGCACAGAGATCAGCTCCAGATCTCCAGCAGAGAAACTTCACATCACTGCTGTGGGATTGTGGGTATTTGCAGCTGATGTTCACAGATCCTCCTGCAGCCGCTGATAGACTGATGCTCTTCACACAATCATCTGTTTCAGATCCAAATAAAGCGCAGTAATGTTAGAATGACCAGATATATTCATGGATTCACCTCATAATGACTGAAAGCGGCTCACCCTTCTCAATGTTCAGGCTAAACTCAGAGAAGAAACTGTAGTCTTCAGAAACTTTGACTATAATCTTATATTCTCCAGAGTCGTTCTCATTCAGCTCTCTGATAAACACATGTAAGAGTCCTGCAGATCTGCCCTCATGAATGGAGAATCGTCTGTCATGTTCCCTTTTTTCGGCTCTGTTAGTGTTTATTACAGGAAAACATTTTCCAGATTTACAGACGTCTATCAAAGGCGTCTCTTCCTGTGTCTCATATTTGAAGTTTATGATGACGTTTCCTCCTGAATATCCTCTCACGGTCCTGATTGGTTGATCTGTTCAACACAAACACAGATCATTTGTCGTTTTGTTCTCAATGTAAACACATTATAGCGGCTACTCGGTCCTTGATCAACGACGCTGAGAGACTAAGACAGGAACTCTATGCATTTGTGATGCAAATTAAATATCAGTGAGGCAAACATTACTCTTGATGGCTTTTCTTTATTGCACAGACTGATTTTCTGATGGTATGTTGTGCTGTAGTCAACAAAGAATACGTCGTCCCTGCTCACCCCCTCTCCCCTACTCAATCAATGAACAGGTGACTGATATTCCCATTCCTACCTAATCATGTGAACCCCCACCGTGATCATGTGACATAAACAAAAATCCACTAACCCTTTCATGTCTACTACACACATTTATCTTCCCTTTGCTACAACATTTATGAACTCAAGTCCAGATGATGAGTGTAAATCTTCCATCAGGAGATAAAAAGGTTATTGATGGCGTGAGTTATGAGTTAGACGAGTGAACGGCAGTAATTCCAGTCAGTGTTGAGTATCCTGATGTTGTGGAGTCTCAGTTACTCACCGGTGATAACCTTCAGATTCACTTCAGTGTAGGGATCCGGTCCAACCATTTCAGTTCCACAATAGTACATCCCAGAATCCTCTTCACTCAGATCTCTGATGGCCACAGTGAAGACGGCTGATCTTGTGTCGTCATACAGAGAGAATCTATCCTTCTGAACCCATTTATTTTTCTCAGTCTTGATTTGATCTTTGCACTCTGACCACTGTCCTTTACAAAAATACTTTTCATTTCTTTTATTTATTATTTGATCATATTTGCATGAGATTTTGACTCCGCCTCCTGAATATCCGGTCACTTCTATGGAGCTCATGACACCTACAACAAACCAGCATCTTAACACAACACTAATACACACTGAAGGGAGATTCATGTCAAAGGTCATTAGTTATGGATAAAGACTTGTGTTCATTATTTAATCTCTGTTCTGGTTCTTCTGAGTTCAGATTCTTACCAGGAATCATCAGCAGAGTGAAAGTCCAGATGATCTTCATTCTTCTCTCTTATTAAATGATCTTCTCTGTTGTCTGTAGATTCAGTTCTTCTGAAGCTCTCGATGTGTGTTCAGAGGAGTTTTGGGTGTTTATTTCCTGTGACGGAGACGCGCACTTCCTCTCAGAGATAGAGCGATAGAGAGAGCGAGAGAGAGAGAGACAGAGGGATAACAAGCACTTTATTACTCTATGAAACTTACATCATGAACCAAGTGTGTGAATGCCATTCCTCATTAAACACCTCCTCACACTCACAGAGGACAGGAGTCTAGTCTGGATCGTTGGGCTGAAAACCAGCGGAGCCCAATGTCCGTGATCCTCCATGTCTCGCTTTACTCTAAAAACACTTCTCCATGTCTGCAGAACAGACTTATGAAAGTGTAGAGGCTCTGACAGGCTTATTTCCTCTAATTTCATTAAAAACAGCTTTCTATCAAGTCCAAGTCCCGCTTCAAAAATGCCTAAGCCTTGACTGCCCTCTTGAACTGGGTAATAAAGTGCAGCCGCACGGATCCAGAGCTGTCCACTCTGAAAACATTATAAAATGTCCTTTGTATATTATAAATATGTTCCTTGGGTGGCTCCATAGCTATAGTTCTGTCTCAACATCGCTGCAGTGAGATTATTGACCACCAGAGCTCTCCTCCTATTGGACAACTGTGGCAAAAGCCATTTCCATTCAGCCGTTTAGAGACACATTCTCCAGCAGAGCCTCACAGTTTCTCTTTTGAAACTGGTCATTCCCCAAAATAACTCCTAATGTTTTCAATCCATCCTGTCTTCACTGTTGAGGAAACCCAGTACCTTCCCAATAATAAACCCTTCACTTTAAGACCAATAACTCCAGCAGAAGAGGCTTCTTCATATTCCAATAGTTTGATTTAAGACTGTAATATCATCAGACACTGAAATACTTTTAAAAGATTGGAGGATTCCTCCTCAGTCTGCACATCAAAGGTTCAATAACCAAACTATAATTGCTGGAAAGTGGACGGCCTTGTCTAATGCCTCTCGACACAGGTATCGGTTCATTTAATCCACCACCTGCTCTGACCATAACAGAAATATTACAATATAACAACTGAATGTATAATATAACTCTCTCACCACACACAAATACTTTAACACATTAAAAATATATTCATGAAAAACTCGATCAAATGCTTTTTCTTGATCTAGAGACAGAACTCCTGTTTATCTCGTAATAATAAAAAGATTGTCCAATAGATCTTCAAGTATACAATTTATGAACCAATAAGTCTAAACAGCCAAATTTCCACATTCATCATCAAAAGCGGTTATTAGAAAAGTGCTGAGCTGATGTTTGTGCCATCTAGTAGTTTAAAAGAGAATAAAGTCAATGCGCCTTTAGCCCCATTGAGCCCTATAACTGTTCAGAGTCCAGACTTTCTGTCAGTCTGAAGGTTGACATGTGACATGTGGGGTCATGTGGTGACATCATGTCCTCCAGGCTGATAGGTAGACTATAGTCTGGACATGTTAAAGGAACACGTTTGGACATGGCCATCCTGGGATGTATTGCCCATTCGTCGGATGTTTAGGGTTTGTGTGTATATGTTAATGATGTCATGCCCACTTTTCACAGTTTGACCCCTAATGTGAACATGTTTATAAACAGGTCAGTCACTCGGTCAGTATCAAACCGTTTGTGTCTGTGTGGTGTAAGCCAATCTTTCTTCTCAAACTACTTTTATAAGTTTTGTTATTTGAAACGCAAGCGTGCTTCAAGAGAAGATGGCTGTCTATCTGAACAGGAAAATGTGTTTTATTATCTTTTAAATGGTAAATGGACTGCATTTATATAGCGCTTTTAACAGACCAATGGCCATCCAAAGCGCTTTACACATTGCCTCACATTCACCCATTCACACACCGACGGCAGTGTCAGCCATGCAAGGCGCCATCCAGCTGGTCGGGAGCAGCTGGGGTTAGGTGTCTTGCTCATGGACACCTCAACACTTGGTCAGGTGGAACCGGGGATCGAACCACCAACCTTCATGTTTGTACATTTATAACACTTTACTTAGTATTATATTACATTTGCATCAAATTACAAAAAAATCTCTCTATAGAAGCCCTAAATAGTACAATATTTGTGGTTTATCAAAGCCGTCATAAATTCAATTCAATTCAATTCACATCCATTTGTATAGCACTTTTCACAATACATATCGTTTCAAAGCAGCTTCACAGAAAATGCATGCGTCTACATTACAATTTAAAGTGATTTGTCCATGTTATGCATTTCAGAAATGCACATATACGAAGCACACAGATTAGCCAGGAGTTGAGTCATCTCTTCACAGGTGTTGGTCATCTGAAGTCCTCCAGGAGTTGAGTCGTTTCTTCACAGGTGATGGTCATCTGAAGTCCTTGCAGGAGTTGAGTCGTCTCTTCACAGGAGATGGTCATCTGAAGTCCTGCAGGAGTTGAGTCGTCTCTTCACAGGTGATGGTCATCTGAAGTCCTGCAGGAGTTGAGTCGTCTCTTCACAGATGATGGTCATCTGAAGTCCTGCAGGAGTTGAGTCGTCTCTTCACAGGTGATGGTCATCTGAAGTCCTGCAGGAGTTGAGTCGTCTCTTCACAGGTGATGGTCATCTGAAGTCCTCCAGGAGTTGAGTCGTCTCTTCACAAGTGATGGTCATCTGAAGTCCTCCAGGAGTTGAGTTGTCTCTTCACAGGAGATGGTCATCTGAAGTCCTGCAGGAGTTGAGTCGTCTCTTCACAGGTGATGGTCATCTGAAGTCCTGCAGGAGTTGAGTCGTCTCTTCACAGGTGATGGTCATCTGAAGTCCTGCAGGAGTTGAGTCGTCTCTTCACAGGTGATGGTCATCTGAAGTCCTGCAGGAGTTGAGTCGTCTCTTCACAGGTGATGGTCATCTGAAGTCCTCCAGGAGTTGAGTCGTCTCTTCACAAGTGATGGTCATCTGAAGTCCTCCAGGAGTTGAGTTGTCTCTTCACAGGTGTTGGTCATCTGAAGTCCTCCGGGAGTTGAGTCGTTTCTTCACAGGTGATGGTCATCTGAAGTCCTCCAGGAGTTGAGTCGTCTCTTCACAGGTGTTGGTCATCTGAAGTCCTGCAGGAGTTGAGTCGTCTCTTCACAGGTGTTGGTCATCTGAAGTCCTGCAGGAGTTGAGTCGTCTCTTCACAGGTGATGGTCATCTGAAGTCCTCCAGGAGTTGAGTCGTCTCTTCACAGGTGATGGTCATCTGAAGTCCTGCAGGAGTTGAGTCGTCTCTTCACAGGTGATGGTCATCTGAAGTCCTCCAGGAGTTGAGTCGTCTCTTCACAGGTGTTGGTCATCTGAAGTCCTCTGGGAGTTTAGTCGTCTCTTCACAGGTGATGGTCATCTGAAGTCCTCGCAGGAGTTGAGTCGTCTCTTCACAGGTGATGGTCATCTGAAGTCCTGCAGGAGTTGAGTCGTCTCTTCACAGGTGATGGACATCTGAAGTCCTGCAGGAGTTGAGTCGTCTCTTCACAGGTGATGGACATCTGAAGTCCTGCAGGAGTTGAGTCTTCTCTTCACAGGTGATGGTCATCTGAAGTCCTGCAGGAGTTGAGTCGTCTCTTCACAGGTGATGGTCATCTGAAGTCCTCCAGGAGTTGAGTCGTCTCTTCACAGGTGTTGGTCATCTGAAGTCCTCTGGGAGTTGAGTCATCTCTTCACAGGTGATGGTCATCTGAAGTCCTCGCAGGAGTTGAGTCGTCTCTTCACAGGTGTTGGTCATCTGAAGTCCTCCAGGAGTTGAGTGGTCTCTTCACAGGTGTTGGTCATCTGAAGTCCTCCGGGAGTTGAGTCGTTTCTTCACAGGTGATGGTCATCTGAAGTCCTCCAGGAGTTGAGTCGTCTCTTCACAGGTGTTGGTCATCTGAAGTCCTGCAGGAGTTGAGTCGTCTCTTCACAGGTGATGGTCATCTGAAGTCCTCCAGGAGTTGAGTCGTCTCTTCACAGGTGATGGTCATCTGAAGTCCTGCAGGAGTTGAGTCGTCTCTTCACAGGTGATGGTCATCTGAAGTCCTCCAGGAGTTGAGTCGTCTCTTCACAGGTGTTGGTCATCTGAAGTCCTCTGGGAGTTTAGTCGTCTCTTCACAGGTGATGGTCATCTGAAGTCCTCGCAGGAGTTGAGTCGTCTCTTCACAGGTGATGGTCATCTGAAGTCCTGCAGGAGTTGAGTCGTCTCTTCACAGGTGATGGTCATCTGAAGTCCTGCAGGAGTTGAGTCGTCTCTTCACAGGTGATGGACATCTGAAGTCCTGCAGGAGTTGAGTCGTCTCTTCACAGGTGATGGACATCTGAAGTCCTGCAGGAGTTGAGTCTTCTCTTCACAGGTGATGGTCATCTGAAGTCCTGCAGGAGTTGAGTCGTCTCTTCACAGGTGATGGTCATCTGAAGTCCTCCAGAAGTTGAGTCGTCTCTTCACAGGTGTTGGTCATCTGAAGTCCTCTGGGAGTTGAGTCATCTCTTCACAGGTGTTGGTCATCTGAAGTCCTGCAGGAGTTGAGTCGTCTCTTCACAGGTGATGGTCATCTGAAGTCCTGCAGGAGTTGAGTCGTCTCTTCACAGGTGTTGGTCATCTGAAGTCCTGCAGGAGTTGAGTCGTCTCTTCACAGGTGATGGTCATCTGAAGTCCTCCAGGAGTTGAGTCGTCTCTTCACAGGTGATGGTCATCTGAAGTCCTGCAGGAGTTGAGTCGTCTCTTCACAGGTGATGGTCATCTGAAGTCCTCCAGGAGTTGAGTCGTCTCTTCACAGGTGTTGGTCATCTGAAGTCCTCTGGGAGTTTAGTCGTCTCTTCACAGGTGATGGTCATCTGAAGTCCTCGCAGGAGTTGAGTCGTCTCTTCACAGGTGATGGTCATCTGAAGTCCTGCAGGAGTTGAGTCGTCTCTTCACAGGTGATGGTCATCTGAAGTCCTGCAGGAGTTGAGTCGTCTCTTCACAGGTGATGGACATCTGAATTCCTGCAGGAGTTGAGTCGTCTCTTCACAGGTGATGGACATCTGAAGTCCTGCAGGAGTTGAGTCTTCTCTTCACAGGTGATGGTCATCTGAAGTCCTGCAGGAGTTGAGTCGTCTCTTCACAGGTGATGGTCATCTGAAGTCCTCCAGAAGTTGAGTCGTCTCTTCACAGGTGTTGGTCATCTGAAGTCCTCTGGGAGTTGAGTCATCTCTTCACAGGTGATGGTCATCTGAAGTCCTCGCAGGAGTTGAGTCGTCTCTTCACAGGTGATGGTCATCTGAAGTCCTGCAGGAGTTGAGTCGTCTCTTCACAGGTGATGGTCATCTGAAGTCCTGCAGGAGTTGAGTCGTCTCTTCACAGGTGATGGACATCTGAAGTCCTGCAGGAGTTGAGTCATCTCTTCACAGGTGATGGTCATCTGAAGTCCTCCGGGAGTTGAGTCGTCTCTTCACAGGTGTTGGTCATCTGAAGTCCTGCAGGAGTTGAGTCATCTCTTCACAGGTGATGGACATCTGAAGTCCTGCAGGAGTTGAGTCGTCTCTTCACAGGTGATGGTCATCTGAAGTCCTCCGGGAGTTGAGTCGTCTCTTCACAGGTGATGGTCATCTGAAGTCCTGCAGGAGTTGAGTCGTCTCTTCACAGGTGATGGTCATCTGAAGTCCTGCAGGAGTTGAGTCGTCTCTTCACAGGTGATGGACATCTGAAGTCCTGCAGGAGTTGAGTCATCTCTTCACAAGTGATGGTCATCTGAAGTCCTCCGGGAGTTGAGTCGTCTCTTCACAGGTGATGGACATCTGAAGTCCTGCAGGAGTTGAGTCTTCTCTTCACAGGTGATGGTCATCTGAAGTCCTCCAGGAGTTGAGTCGTCTCTTCACAGGTGTTGGTCATCTGAAGTCCTCCAGGAGTTGAGTCGTCTCTTCCCAGGTGTTGGTCATCTGAAGTCCTCCAGGAGTTGAGTCGTCTCTTCACAGGTGATGGTCATCTGAAGTCCTCGCAGGAGTTGAGTCGTCTCTTCACAGGTGATGGTCATCTGAAGTCCTGCAGGAGTTGAGTTGTCTCTTCACAGGTGTTGGTCATCTGAAGTCCTCACAGGAGTTGAGTCGTCTCTTCACAGGTGATGGTCATCTGAAGTCCTCGCAGGAGTTGAGTCGTCTCTTCACAGGTGATGGTCATCTGAAGTCCTGCAGGAGTTGAGTAATCTCTTCACAGATGTTGGTCATCTGAAGTCCTCGCAGGAGTTGAGTCGTCACTTCACAGGTGATGGTCATCTGAAGTCCTGCAGGAGTTGAGTCATCTCTTCACAGGTGATGGTCATCTGAATTCCTCGCAGGAGTTGAGTCGTCACTTCACAGGTGATGGTCATCTGAAGTCCTGCAGGAGTTGAGTCGTCTCTTCACAGGTGATGGTCATCTGAAGTCCTCCCAGGAGTTGAGTCGTCTCATCACAGGTGATAGTCATCTGAAGTCCTGCAGGAGTTGAGTTGTCTCTTCACAGGTGATGGTCATCTGAAGTCCTGCAGGAGTTGAGTCATCTCTTCACAGGTGATGGACATCTGAAGTCCTCCGGGAGTTGAGTCGTCTCTTCACAGGTGATGGTCATCTGAAGTCCTCGCAGGAGTTGAGTCGTCACTTCACAGGTGATGGTCATCTGAAGTCCTGCAGGAGTTGAGTCGTCTCTTCACAGGTGATGGTCATCTGAAGTCCTCACAGGAGTTGAGTCGTCTCATCACAGGTGATGGTCATCTGAAGTCCTGCAGGAGTTGAGTCGTCTCTTCACAGGTGATGGTCATCTGAAGTCCTGCAGGAGTTGAGTCGTCTCTTCACAGGTGATGGTCATCTGAAGTCCTGCAGGAGTTGAGTCGTCTCTTCACAGGTGATGGACATCTGAAGTCCTGCAGGAGTTGAGTCGTCTCTTCACAGGTGATGGACATCTGAAGTCCTGCAGGAGTTGAGTCTTCTCTTCACAGGTGATGGTCATCTGAAGTCCTCCAGGAGTTGAGTCGTCTCTTCACAGGTGTTGGTCATCTGAAGTCCTCCAGGAGTTGAGTCGTCTCTTCACAGGTGATGGTCATCTGAAGTCCTCGCAGGAGTTGAGTCGTCTCTTCACAGGTGTTGGTCATCTGAAGTCCTCCAGGAGTTGAGTCGTCTCTTCACAGGTGATGGTCATCTGAAGTCCTCCAGGAGTTGAGTCGTCTCTTCACAGGTGATGGTCATCTGAAGTCCTCGCAGGAGTTGAGTCGTCTCTTCACAGGTGATGGTCATCTGAAGTCCTCCAGGAGTTGAGATGTCTCTTCACAGATGTTGGTCATCTGAAGTCCTCCGGGAGTTGAGTCGTCTCTTCACAGGTGTTGGTCATCTGAAGTCCTCCGGGAGTTGACTTGTTTCTTCACAGATGTTGGTCATCTGAAGTCCTCCGGGAGTTGAGTCATCTCTTCACAGGTGTTGGTCATCTGAAGTCCTCCAGGAGTTGACTGTTTCTTCACAGGTGATGGTCATCTGAAGTCCTCCGGGAGTTGAGTTGTCTCTTCACAGGTGTTGGTCATCTGAAGTCCTCCGGGAGTTGAGTCGTCTCTTCACAGGTGTTGGTCATCTGAAGTCCTCCGGGAGTTGAGTCGTCTCTTCACAGGTGTTGGTCATCTGAAGTCCTCCGGGAGTTGAGTTGTCTCTTCACAGGTGTTGGTCATCTGAAGTCCTCCGGGAGTTGAGTCGTCTCTTCACAGGTGTTGGTCATCTGAAGTCCTCCAGGAGTTGAGTCGTCTCTTCACAGGTGATGGTCATCTGAAGTCCTCCAGGAGTTGACTGTTTCTTCACAGGTGATGGTCATCTGAAGTCCTCCGGGAGTTGAGTTGTCTCTTCACAGGTGTTGGTCATCTGAAGTCCTCCGGGAGTTGAGTCGTCTCTTCACAGGTGTTGGTCATCTGAAGTCCTCCGGGAGTTGAGTCGTCTCTTCACAGGTGTTGGTCATCTGAAGTCCTCCGGGAGTTGAGTTGTCTCTTCACAGGTGTTGGTCATCTGAAGTCCTCCGGGAGTTGAGTCGTCTCTTCACAGGTGTTGGTCATCTGAAGTCCTCCAGGAGTTGAGTCGTCTCTTCACAGGTGATGGTCATCTGAAGTCCTCCAGGAGTTGAGTCGTCTCTTCACAGGTGATGGTCATCTGAAGTCCTCGCAGGAGTTGAGTCGTCTCTTCACAGGTGATGGTCATCTGAAGTCCTCCAGGAGTTGAGATGTCTCTTCACAGATGTTGGTCATCTGAAGTCCTCCGGGAGTTGAGTCGTCTCTTCACAGGTGTTGGTCATCTGAAGTCCTCCGGGAGTTGACTTGTTTCTTCACAGATGTTGGTCATCTGAAGTCCTCCGGGAGTTGAGTCATCTCTTCACAGGTGTTGGTCATCTGAAGTCCTCCAGGAGTTGACTGTTTCTTCACAGGTGATGGTCATCTGAAGTCCTCCGGGAGTTGAGTTGTCTCTTCACAGGTGTTGGTCATCTGAAGTCCTCTGGGAGTTGAGTCGTCTCTTCACAGGTGTTGGTCATCTGAAGTCCTCCAGGAGTTAACTTGTTTCTTCACAGGTGTTGGTCATCTGAAGTCCTCCAGGAGTTGAGTCGTCTCTTCACAGGTGATGGTCATCTGAAGTCCTCCGGGAGTTGAGTCGTCTGATCACAGGTGTTGGTCATCTGAAGTCCTCCAGGAGTTGAGTCGTCTCTTCACAGGTGATGGTCATCTGAAGTCCTCCGGGAGTTGAGTCGTCTCTTCACAGGTGTTGGTCATCAGAAGTCCTCGCAGGAGTTGAGTCGTCTCTTCACAGGTGTTGGTCATCTGAAGTCCTCCAGGAGTTGAGTCGTCTCTTCACAGATGATGGTCATCTGAAGTCCTCCAGGAGTTGAGTCGTCTCTTCACAGGTGTTGGTCATCAGAAGTCCTCGCAGGAGTTTAGTCGTCTCTTCACAGGTGTTGGTCATCTGAAGTCCTCCGGGAGTTGAGTCGTCTCTTCACAGGTGTTGGTCATCAGAAGTCCTGCAGGAGTTGAGTCATCTCTTCACAAGTGATGGTCATCTGAAGTCCTCCGGGAGTTGAGTCGTCTCTTCACAGGTGATGGACATCTGAAGTCCTGCAGGAGTTGAGTCTTCTCTTCACAGGTGATGGTCATCTGAAGTCCTCCAGGAGTTGAGTCGTCTCTTCACAGGTGTTGGTCATCTGAAGTCCTCCAGGAGTTGAGTCGTCTCTTCCCAGGTGTTGGTCATCTGAAGTCCTCCAGGAGTTGAGTCGTCTCTTCACAGGTGATGGTCATCTGAAGTCCTCCAGGAGTTGAGTCGTCTCTTCACAGGTGATGGTCATCTGAAGTCCTCGCAGGAGTTGAGTCGTCTCTTCACAGGTGATGGTCATCTGAAGTCCTGCAGGAGTTGAGTTGTCTCTTCACAGGTGTTGGTCATCTGAAGTCCTCACAGGAGTTGAGTCGTCTCTTCACAGGTGATGGTCATCTGAAGTCCTCGCAGGAGTTGAGTGGTCTCTTCACAGGTGATGGTCATCTGAAGTCCTGCAGGAGTTGAGTAATCTCTTCACAGGTGTTGGTCATCTGAAGTCCTCGCAGGAGTTGAGTCGTCACTTCACAGGTGATGGTCATCTGAAGTCCTGCAGGAGTTGAGTCATCTCTTCACAGGTGATGGTCATCTGAATTCCTCGCAGGAGTTGAGTCGTCACTTCACAGGTGATGGTCATCTGAAGTCCTGCAGGAGTTGAGTCGTCTCTTCACAGGTGATGGTCATCTGAAGTCCTCCCAGGAGTTGAGTCGTCTCATCACAGGTGATAGTCATCTGAAGTCCTGCAGGAGTTGAGTTGTCTCTTCACAGGTGATGGTCATCTGAAGTCCTGCAGGAGTTGAGTCATCTCTTCACAGGTGATGGACATCTGAAGTCCTCCGGGAGTTGAGTCGTCTCTTCACAGGTGATGGTCATTTGAAGTCCTCGCAGGAGTTGAGTCGTCACTTCACAGGTGATGGTCATCTGAAGTCCTCCAGGAGTTGAGTCGTCTCTTCACAGGTGATGGTCATCTGAAGTCCTCCAGGAGTTGAGTCGTCTCTTCACAGGTGATGGTCATCTGAAGTCCTCGCAGGAGTTGAGTCGTCTCTTCACAGGTGATGGTCATCTGAAGTCCTCCAGGAGTTGAGATGTCTCTTCACAGATGTTGGTCATCTGAAGTCCTCCGGGAGTTGAGTCGTCTCTTCACAGGTGTTGGTCATCTGAAGTCCTCCGGGAGTTGACTTGTTTCTTCACAGATGTTGGTCATCTGAAGTCCTCCGGGAGTTGAGTCATCTCTTCACAGGTGTTGGTCATCTGAAGTCCTCCAGGAGTTGACTGTTTCTTCACAGGTGATGGTCATCTGAAGTCCTCCGGGAGTTGAGTTGTCTCTTCACAGGTGTTGGTCATCTGAAGTCCTCCGGGAGTTGAGTCGTCTCTTCACAGGTGTTGGTCATCTGAAGTCCTCCGGGAGTTGAGTCGTCTCTTCACAGGTGTTGGTCATCTGAAGTCCTCCGGGAGTTGAGTTGTCTCTTCACAGGTGTTGGTCATCTGAAGTCCTCCGGGAGTTGAGTCGTCTCTTCACAGGTGTTGGTCATCTGAAGTCCTCCAGGAGTTGAGTCGTCTCTTCACAGGTGATGGTCATCTGTAGTCCTCCAGGAGTTGACTGTTTCTTCACAGGTGATGGTCATCTGAAGTCCTCCGGGAGTTGAGTTGTCTCTTCACAGGTGTTGGTCATCTGAAGTCCTCCGGGAGTTGAGTCGTCTCTTCACAGGTGTTGGTCATCTGAAGTCCTCCGGGAGTTGAGTCGTCTCTTCACAGGTGTTGGTCATCTGAAGTCCTCCGGGAGTTGAGTTGTCTCTTCACAGGTGTTGGTCATCTGAAGTCCTCCGGGAGTTGAGTTGTCTCTTCACAGGTGTTGGTCATCTGAAGTCCTCCAGGAGTTGAGTCGTCTCTTCACAGGTGATGGTCATCTGAAGTCCTCCAGGAGTTGAGTCGTCTCTTCACAGGTGATGGTCATCTGAAGTCCTCGCAGGAGTTGAGTCGTCTCTTCACAGGTGATGGTCATCTGAAGTCCTCCAGGAGTTGAGATGTCTCTTCACAGATGTTGGTCATCTGAAGTCCTCCGGGAGTTGAGTCGTCTCTTCACAGGTGTTGGTCATCTGAAGTCCTCCGGGAGTTGACTTGTTTCTTCACAGATGTTGGTCATCTGAAGTCCTCCGGGAGTTGAGTCATCTCTTCACAGGTGTTGGTCATCTGAAGTCCTCCAGGAGTTGACTGTTTCTTCACAGGTGATGGTCATCTGAAGTCCTCCGGGAGTTGAGTTGTCTCTTCACAGGTGTTGGTCATCTGAAGTCCTCTGGGAGTTGAGTCGTCTCTTCACAGGTGTTGGTCATCTGAAGTCCTCCAGGAGTTGAGTCGTCTCTTCACAGGTGATGGTCATCTGAAGTCCTCCAGGAGTTGAGTCGTCTCTTCACAGGTGATGGTCATCTGAAGTCCTCGCAGGAGTTGAGTCGTCTCTTCACAGGTGATGGTCATCTGAAGTCCTCCAGGAGTTGAGATGTCTCTTCACAGATGTTGGTCATCTGAAGTCCTCCGGGAGTTGAGTCGTCTCTTCACAGGTGTTGGTCATCTGAAGTCCTCCGGGAGTTGACTTGTTTCTTCACAGATGTTGGTCATCTGAAGTCCTCCGGGAGTTGAGTCATCTCTTCACAGGTGTTGGTCATCTGAAGTCCTCCAGGAGTTGACTGTTTCTTCACAGGTGATGGTCATCTGAAGTCCTCCGGGAGTTGAGTTGTCTCTTCACAGGTGTTGGTCATCTGAAGTCCTCTGGGAGTTGAGTCGTCTCTTCACAGGTGTTGGTCATCTGAAGTCCTCCAGGAGTTAACTTGTTTCTTCACAGGTGTTGGTCATCTGAAGTCCTCCAGGAGTTGAGTCGTCTCTTCACAGGTGATGGTCATCTGAAGTCCTCCGGGAGTTGAGTCGTCTGATCACAGGTGTTGGTCATCTGAAGTCCTCCAGGAGTTGAGTCGTCTCTTCACAGGTGATGGTCATCTGAAGTCCTCCGGGAGTTGAGTCGTCTCTTCACAGGTGTTGGTCATCAGAAGTCCTCGCAGGAGTTGAGTCGTCTCTTCACAGGTGTTGGTCATCTGAAGTCCTCCAGGAGTTGAGTCGTCTCTTCACAGATGATGGTCATCTGAAGTCCTCCAGGAGTTGAGTCGTCTCTTCACAGGTGTTGGTCATCAGAAGTCCTCGCAGGAGTTTAGTCGTCTCTTCACAGGTGTTGGTCATCTGAAGTCCTCCGGGAGTTGAGTCGTCTCTTCACAGGTGTTGGTCATCAGAAGTCCTGCAGGAGTTGAGTCATCTCTTCACAAGTGATGGTCATCTGAAGTCCTCCGGGAGTTGAGTCGTCTCTTCACAGGTGATGGACATCTGAAGTCCTGCAGGAGTTGAGTCTTCTCTTCACAGGTGATGGTCATCTGAAGTCCTCCAGGAGTTGAGTCGTCTCTTCACAGGTGTTGGTCATCTGAAGTCCTCCAGGAGTTGAGTCGTCTCTTCCCAGGTGTTGGTCATCTGAAGTCCTCCAGGAGTTGAGTCGTCTCTTCACAGGTGATGGTCATCTGAAGTCCTCCAGGAGTTGAGTCGTCTCTTCACAGGTGATGGTCATCTGAAGTCCTCGCAGGAGTTGAGTCGTCTCTTCACAGGTGATGGTCATCTGAAGTCCTGCAGGAGTTGAGTTGTCTCTTCACAGGTGTTGGTCATCTGAAGTCCTCACAGGAGTTGAGTCGTCTCTTCACAGGTGATGGTCATCTGAAGTCCTCGCAGGAGTTGAGTGGTCTCTTCACAGGTGATGGTCATCTGAAGTCCTGCAGGAGTTGAGTAATCTCTTCACAGGTGTTGGTCATCTGAAGTCCTCGCAGGAGTTGAGTCGTCACTTCACAGGTGATGGTCATCTGAAGTCCTGCAGGAGTTGAGTCATCTCTTCACAGGTGATGGTCATCTGAATTCCTCGCAGGAGTTGAGTCGTCACTTCACAGGTGATGGTCATCTGAAGTCCTGCAGGAGTTGAGTCGTCTCTTCACAGGTGATGGTCATCTGAAGTCCTCCCAGGAGTTGAGTCGTCTCATCACAGGTGATAGTCATCTGAAGTCCTGCAGGAGTTGAGTTGTCTCTTCACAGGTGATGGTCATCTGAAGTCCTGCAGGAGTTGAGTCATCTCTTCACAGGTGATGGACATCTGAAGTCCTCCGGGAGTTGAGTCGTCTCTTCACAGGTGATGGTCATTTGAAGTCCTCGCAGGAGTTGAGTCGTCACTTCACAGGTGATGGTCATCTGAAGTCCTGCAGGAGTTGAGTCGTCTCTTCACAGGTGATGGTCATCTGAAGTCCTCACAGGAGTTGAGTCGTCTCATCACAGGTGATGGTCATCTGAAGTCCTGCAGGAGTTGAGTCGTCTCTTCACAGGTGATGGTCATCTGAAGTCCTGCAGGAGTTGAGTCGTCTCTTCACAGGTGATGGTCATCTGAAGTCCTGCAGGAGTTGAGTCGTCTCTTCACAGGTGATGGACATCTGAAGTCCTGCAGGAGTTGAGTCGTCTCTTCACAGGTGATGGACATCTGAAGTCCTGCAGGAGTTGAGTCTTCTCTTCACAGGTGATGGTCATCTGAAGTCCTCCAGGAGTTGAGTCGTCTCTTCACAGGTGTTGGTCATCTGAAGTCCTCCAGGAGTTGAGTCGTCTCTTCACAGGTGATGGTCATCTGAAGTCCTCGCAGGAGTTGAGTCGTCTCTTCACAGGTGTTGGTCATCTGAAGTCCTCCAGGAGTTGAGTCGTCTCTTCACAGGTGATGGTCATCTGAAGTCCTCCAGGAGTTGAGTCGTCTCTTCACAGGTGATGGTCATCTGAAGTCCTCGCAGGAGTTGAGTCGTCTCTTCACAGGTGATGGTCATCTGAAGTCCTCCAGGAGTTGAGATGTCTCTTCACAGATGTTGGTCATCTGAAGTCCTCCGGGAGTTGAGTCGTCTCTTCACAGGTGTTGGTCATCTGAAGTCCTCCGGGAGTTGACTTGTTTCTTCACAGATGTTGGTCATCTGAAGTCCTCCGGGAGTTGAGTCATCTCTTCACAGGTGTTGGTCATCTGAAGTCCTCCAGGAGTTGACTGTTTCTTCACAGGTGATGGTCATCTGAAGTCCTCCGGGAGTTGAGTTGTCTCTTCACAGGTGTTGGTCATCTGAAGTCCTCCGGGAGTTGAGTCGTCTCTTCACAGGTGTTGGTCATCTGAAGTCCTCCGGGAGTTGAGTCGTCTCTTCACAGGTGTTGGTCATCTGAAGTCCTCCGGGAGTTGAGTTGTCTCTTCACAGGTGTTGGTCATCTGAAGTCCTCCGGGAGTTGAGTCGTCTCTTCACAGGTGTTGGTCATCTGAAGTCCTCCAGGAGTTGAGTCGTCTCTTCACAGGTGATGGTCATCTGTAGTCCTCCAGGAGTTGACTGTTTCTTCACAGGTGATGGTCATCTGAAGTCCTCCGGGAGTTGAGTTGTCTCTTCACAGGTGTTGGTCATCTGAAGTCCTCCGGGAGTTGAGTCGTCTCTTCACAGGTGTTGGTCATCTGAAGTCCTCCGGGAGTTGAGTCGTCTCTTCACAGGTGTTGGTCATCTGAAGTCCTCCGGGAGTTGAGTTGTCTCTTCACAGGTGTTGGTCATCTGAAGTCCTCCGGGAGTTGAGTTGTCTCTTCACAGGTGTTGGTCATCTGAAGTCCTCCAGGAGTTGAGTCGTCTCTTCACAGGTGATGGTCATCTGAAGTCCTCCAGGAGTTGAGTCGTCTCTTCACAGGTGATGGTCATCTGAAGTCCTCGCAGGAGTTGAGTCGTCTCTTCACAGGTGATGGTCATCTGAAGTCCTCCAGGAGTTGAGATGTCTCTTCACAGATGTTGGTCATCTGAAGTCCTCCGGGAGTTGAGTCGTCTCTTCACAGGTGTTGGTCATCTGAAGTCCTCCGGGAGTTGACTTGTTTCTTCACAGATGTTGGTCATCTGAAGTCCTCCGGGAGTTGAGTCATCTCTTCACAGGTGTTGGTCATCTGAAGTCCTCCAGGAGTTGACTGTTTCTTCACAGGTGATGGTCATCTGAAGTCCTCCGGGAGTTGAGTTGTCTCTTCACAGGTGTTGGTCATCTGAAGTCCTCTGGGAGTTGAGTCGTCTCTTCACAGGTGTTGGTCATCTGAAGTCCTCCAGGAGTTAACTTGTTTCTTCACAGATGTTGGTCATCTGAAGTCCTCCAGGAGTTGAGTCGTCTCTTCACAGGTGATGGTCATCTGAAGTCCTCCGGGAGTTGAGTCGTCTGATCACAGGTGTTGGTCATCTGAAGTCCTCCAGGAGTTGAGTCGTCTCTTCACAGGTGATGGTCATCTGAAGTCCTCCGGGAGTTGAGTCGTCTCTTCACAGGTGTTGGTCATCAGAAGTCCTCGCAGGAGTTGAGTCGTCTCTTCACAGGTGTTGGTCATCTGAAGTCCTCCAGGAGTTGAGTCGTCTCTTCACAGATGATGGTCATCTGAAGTCCTCCAGGAGTTGAGTCGTCTCTTCACAGGTGTTGGTCATCAGAAGTCCTCGCAGGAGTTTAGTCGTCTCTTCACAGGTGTTGGTCATCTGAAGTCCTCCGGGAGTTGAGTCGTCTCTTCACAGGTGTTGGTCATCAGAAGTCCTCGCAGGAGTTGAATCGTCTCTTCACAGATGTTGGTCATCTGAAGTCCTCCGGGAGTTGAGTCGTCTCTTCACAGGTGTTGGTCATCTGAAGTCCTCGCAGGAGTTGAGTCGTCTCTTCACAGGTGTTGGTCATCTGAAGTCCTCGCAGGAGTTGAGTCGTCTCTTCACCGGTGTTGGTCATCTGAAGTCCTCCGGGAGTTGAGTCGTCTCTTCACAGGTGTTGGTCATCTGAAGTCCTTGCAGGAGTTGAGTCGTCTCTTCACCGGTGTTGGACATCTGAAGTCCTCCGGGAGTTGAGTCGTCTCTTCACAGGTGTTGGTCATCTGAATTCCTTGCAGGAGTTGAGTCGTCTCTTCACAGATGATGGTCATGCTAAGCCCGTTTCTCTACTCCCTCTTCACCTCCGACTGCAAGCCTGTGTATGGATCTAATTCCATCGTCAAGTTTGCGGACGACACTACGGTGATTGGTCTCATCAGCAACAATGATGAGACTGCCTACAGGGAGGAGATCCAGCACCTGGTCACATGGTGCACTGATAATAACCTGCTCCTCAACACCACCAAAACGAAGGAGCTCATCGTGGACTTCAGGAAAGAGTCAAGAGGCACACACAACACCATCCACATTAATGGAATGGCTGTTGAGCGTGTCTCCAGTTTCAAGTTCCTGGGGATCCACATCTCGGCGGACATGTCGTGGACGACCAACACCTCCAGCCTGGTCAAGAAGGCTCACCAGCGCCTCTTCTTCCTGAGGATCAGTTCTCCCCGGCTATCCTGGTGAACTTCTATCGCTGCGCAATAGAAAGCATCCTGACCAACTGTGTCGCAGTATGGTATGGGAGCTGCTCTGTTGCGGAGCGCAAGGCACTGCAGCGGGTGGTGAAAACTGCCCAGCGCATCACAGGGACTCCACTACCTGCCATCGAGCACATCCAGAGGAAACGCTGTCTGCATCGAGCTCACAGCATCCTCAAGGACTCCTCTCACCCAGCCCACAGACTGTTTTCTCTCCTGCCCTCCGGCAGGCGTTTCAGGATCCTCCGGACCAGGACCAGCAGACTTAAGAACAGTTTTTTCTCCAGAGCTGTCTCTTTACTGAACTCAAACCCCCGCTGATCCACTTCCCTCATAAACTGCTAACTCTCCTACCTCACATCTGCCTTCACTTTGTTATTTGCACTACTGACTGTTTATTACAGTAACAACTGTTTACATTTGCATTTTGCACCACCATATCTTAACTGGATTATGCTCATTTGCACTGCCGACTGTATTTATAGTACCAATGTTTACATTTGCATTTTGCACCGTATTACATATTACTTCTAACTGTAATATGCAACCACTTTCCACTGCACTTTTACACTTTTTTTCGGATAGCTCTGTCCATAATTTATTGCACTACCTTAATCCACTGCTATATTCCTCATCTTGCCTAACATATTATTGTATACCTCTATCTGTAAAATTCGGTTTAAAGTAATAGCCATCTGTATATTATATTCATAGTACATATTCACCTGTAAATTCTGTTTATAGTAATAGCCGTCTGTATATTTATTCACTGTATATATTCACCTGTAAATTCAGTTCTGCTTCTAGTTATAACCATCTCTCTATTTATATATATTTATATATATTCAGTACATTTCCATATCCTGCACTTATGCAACCGTTGTATATCCTGCACTTGCTGCTATTGCACTTCTGGTTAGACCTAAACTGCATTTCGTTGCCTTGTACTTGTACTTGTGTAATGACAATAAAGTTGAATCTAATCTAATCTAATCTAATCTGAAGTCCTCGCAGGAGTTGAGTTGTCTCTTCACAGGTGTTGGTCATCTGCAGTCTTTACGAGAGGCTCGATCCAGACTGGAGCTGACGGACTCTCTAGTTATCAGAGATGGTGGTCCAGTGGGTTAAACCATGGAACTGATATGCAGAAGGTTGCTGGTTCAATCCAAGCGGTCACCACCAGTGTGTCCTTGAGCAAGGCACTTTACTCCATGTTGCTCCAGGGGGATTGTCCCTGTAATAAGGGCACTGTAAGTCGCTTTGGATAAAAGCGTCTGCCAAATGCAGAAATGTAAATGTAAATTTTATGATGGGCATCCCGAGATAAAACAGAACAGAAAATAATTAGCGTAGCTGCTGTTCAAAGCATTACGTAAAGACATTCATGTGCACTGATATAACTGGAGTACAAGGTTATTAGATGCATTATGTAAATGCCTGGCTAAAGAGATGCGTCTTTAATCTAGATTTAAACTGGAGGAGTGAGTCTGAGCCCCGAGCATTATTAGGAAGTATTAACGCATAGTAGTAATGCATTACAGTAATTAATGCATAAATAAATATGTTAAAACATTATTTTATCATTTTCTGAATCAACACATCCTCCCTAACTCTCTTCTTCCTCTTCCTCTTCTTCTTTTCAGAGCTGGTGGTGGATGATGGTGTGGTGCCTGATATAAATGATGTTCAGAGCCGGAGAGGATCATGGGACGCCTGTACATTTCCCCCGGATCCTACAGAAACACAGCGGGGCGTTTCATCCAGCGAGCGTGTGGAGTCTGTGGGAGATTCTGACCCTGAGGAGCTTCCTTCACATCAGGAGACGGGAATCCCAGACGCTTACAGACTATCAGCTCATAATCGCTCTGATACAGGACGCCATCGAGCGACGTCTGAACGCCACAGAGGGGCGCATTAATGCCCCTGAGAGACTTGACTTTATCTTGCTGGGGTTTATTGCTGTTTCTAAACAATGTCGATGTCTGTTAGATCACACAACACAAGGACTATGAACTGGCATCACACGAACATTAACTGGAATTTACAACAAATGATCAATAAACTGTTGGATAGATATTACACACTGTGATTTGTGCGCTCAACATCTCTTCTCTTTGTTCAATGACTCCATGTTGCTTTAGCGGCTCATTCTGCACCGGATGAGCATCAGCGCTTTGAGCCGCTCCGTCTGGAAGCGCTTCATGTTATCATGGTTTTGAGCACTGAAAGATTATTAACGTCTTGTTCTGTCGTATCAATCATATACTCATTAAAAAGATGCACAATACATTTCAAATAAACAACTTTTAATTTTATATTATTTGTGTGTATCCAACTTTTTACTGGCCCTCGACCACACGGAGTCAGGATTCATGCCATCCCACTCAGCTATGTACCACAGTCATTCAAATCTCTCCAAACACAATTGTAAAACATACACAAGTCTTTGGCAGGAAAAATCAGGCATCCTGTGATGTAAAATCATCTCCATTATTCAATTCAATTCAAATTTATTTGTATAGCGCTTTTCACAATACACATTGTTTCAAAGCAGCTTTACAGAAAGTGCATTTCATAGGTGTACAGTAAAAATGTTAGAAAGACAATGTTAAAGAATAATGTTCGAAAAAGTTAATCAGTCGTGTATTAATTTAGGCCATAACAACGCTGGCGTTGAGTCGTCTCTTCACAGGCGTGGAGTCGTCTCATCACAGGTGTTGGGGCATCCGAAGTCTTCATGAGAGGCTGGATACCAACCGGAGCTGACGAACTATTTACCTCGGGACTAGTGTCCCGAGATAACAACAGAAAAGCAGATGGGAAATAATTAGCATAGCTGCTGTTCAGAATATTATATTAATGCTTTTGATCCGATTTAACTGTAGTATAAAGGGTAATTATAATGTGAATGCTTGGCTAAAGAGATGTGTCTTTAATCTAGTTTTAAACTGGGACAGCGAGTCTGAACCTCGAACAATATCAGGAAGACTATTCCAGAGTTTAGGAGCCAAATGTGAAAAAGCCCTCCCTCCTTTAGTGGACTTAGATATCCTAGGAATGACCAGAAGCCTCGAGTTTAGTGACGTTAAAGAGCGCGATGGATTGTAGGGCGATAGAAGATCCGTTAGATACACTGGAGCTAAACCATTTAGGGCTTTATAGGTCAGTAGCAATACTTTGTAATTGATACGGAACTTAATAGGTAACCAGTGTAGAGATGATAAAATTGGTGTTATATGATCATATTTTCTTGACCTAGTAAGAACTCTAGCAGCTGCGTTTTGGACTAACTGTAGTTTGTTTATTGAGGATGCAGGACAACCAGCTAATAAAGCATTACAGTAATCTAATCTCGAGGTCATGAATGCATGAACTAACTTTTCTGCATCAGGAATAGATAGCATGTTACGTAGCTTAGCAATGTTTCTAAGGTGGAAAAATGCCGTTCTTGTAACATATGAAATATGATTTTCGAATGTCAGGTTGCAGTCTAATATAACACCCAGGTCTTTTACTGTAGTGGATAAAGTGACAGGACATCCTTCCAAGGTAAAGTTGTATTGTGAGAGGTTTTGTGGGCAGTTTTTTGGACCAATAAGTAATACCTCCGTTTTATCTGAATTTAATAGCAGAAAATTACACGTCATCCAGTATTTAATATCTTCAACACACGCTGTCAGTTTAGATAATTTAGCGTTATCATCCGGTCGTGATGAAATATATAATTGAGTGTCATCAGCATAACGTCTCGGGTTATGTATATAACCCTTGTTCCCCGAGAAGGGAACGAGACACTGCGTCATCGTGTGATGACACTTTGGGAACGCCCTCAGCGTTACGCATCTGAAGTATGAATGAAATCAAGCCAATCTGATTGGTGGTGCGTCATGACGTAGTAGATGACGGCATACCCGGAAGATACAAAGGGACGCTGATGCAAACACACGGCAGCTTTACCGCGATGAAGCGAGCGCTCTGACCGTGATGGGTGTGGCGACGAGACGCAGTGTCTCGTTCCCTTCTCGGGGAACAAGGGTTATATACATAACCCGAGACGTTCCCCTTCGAGGGAACTCGCACTGCGTCATCGTGTGATGACACTTTGGGAACGTTAATACCCACTATGCCACACCGACATCACCCACGTCCTAGTGTGAAGCTGAAGACCAGGCACACTTAAGACGCAAGCACTCTAGCACCAGGCGTCGCCGGAAGGTGCAGACTGTAGAATCTTATGAAGGTGTGCGGGGTGGCCCACCCGGCCGCCTCGCATACCTCTTGAAGCGAGACGCAGAAAGGAGGGCCACTGAGGAAGCCAAGCTCCTGGTGGAATGGGCCCTCACGGCCATGGGTGAAGGCAAATTGCGCACCCTATAAGCCGTGGCTATAGCCTGGACGATCCAGTTACTGATCGTCTGAGTTGACGCAGGCAGCCCCTTCTTGGGTGAGCCAAAGCACACCAACAACTGGTCTGACCTTCTCCAATGGGAAGACTTCTCTAGATAAATACTCAGGGCTCTGAACGGGCAGAGCAGATGAAGTCTCCCCTCTTCCGCCGTCAGGTGGGGAGGGGGATGGAAAGCCTGAAGAACCAGAGACCGGGCTCCCTGAGATGGAACCTTGGGAATGTAACCCGGTCTAGGGTGAAGGATGGCCCTTACTCAGCCGGGGGCAAACTCCAGGCAAGTTGGCGTGACCGCCAAGGCCTGGAGATCTCCCACTCTCCTCAGAGAGGTAATGGCGAGTAGAAAGGCCACCTTCAGGGTCAGGTTCTCAGGCTCAGCCAGCTCCAGTGGCTCGAAGGGGGCCTCAGCCAACCCTTCCAGAACCACCGCCAGGTCCCAGGTTGGGACTCTGGAGCGAGCCGCAGGCCTCACCCTCCGAGCCCCACGGAGGAACTGTACAACCAGGTGGTGCTTCCCCAAGGGTCCATCACCTAGAGGTGCGTGGAAAGCCCCAAGGGCAGCCACGTACACCTTCAGGGTGGACGGGGTAAGACCAGCGGAGAAGCGATCTTGGAGGAACTCCAGCACTGAAGCCACTGGGCAGTTAACTGGATCCACCTCACGCTCTCTACATCAAGTGGAAAATACATTCCACTTGAGGCTGTACAGTCTCCTGGTAAAAGGAGCCCTGGAGCTGAGTAAGTTCTCGACCACTTCTGCTGACAGGCCCGCCTCTAGGTACCGAGCCCCCTCAGGGGCCAGGCCCAGAGGCTCCAAAACTCTGGCCGGGGGTGAAATATTGTGCCCCCTGCCTGAGAGAGCAGATCCCTCCTCAGAGGAACCTGCCACGGAGAGCCGTCTAGCAGAGCTATGATGTCCGAGAACCATACTCGAGTGGGCCACCGGGGTGCTACTAAGAGCAGGCTGATGCCCTCCCGGCGGACCCGCTCCAGAAATCTCGGGAGCAGAGCGATCGGGGGAATGCGTACAGACGCAGCCTCGGCCACGTCTGCATCATGGCGTCCAGCCCTAACGGAGCTGGATGCTTGAGAGAGAACCACAGTGGACAGTGGGACGTCTCTCGAGACGCGAACAGGTCCACTTCCACTGGGCCAAATCTCTCGCACCTGGCCTCCACCACCTCTGGGTGGAGTCGCCTCTCCCCGGGCCTCAGCCCCTGCCTCGACAGGATGTCTGCTCCCTGATTTTGGTCTCCGGGAATGTACATCGCCCTGAGGGACGACAACTTCCCCTGGGACCACAGGAGGATCTGATGAGCCAGTCTGCATAGAGGGCGCGACCTCAAACCCCCCTGGTGATTGAGATACGCGACAACCGAAGTGTTGTCTGAGCGTATCAGGACATGGTGGCCGCGGAGGTCCGGGTAAAAGCTCCTCAGAGCTTTGTAGACCGCCAGCATCTCCAGGCAGTTGATGTGCCCTGAAGAAATGCCGGGTCTCCCACAGACCTCTCGCAAAACGGCCTTCCATGACCGCGCCCCAACCAGTGAGGGAAGCATCTGTTGAAGCGGCTCTCCGGCAACATGATGCTCCCAGCACTGGTCCTTGGGACAGGAACCAAGGTTTCCGCCATATGACGAGGGAACGAAGGCATTTGCGCGTTACCCTGATCATATGAAACGGATTTCCCCTCGGGGAAAACCCCCTGGCCCTAAGCCACCACTGTAGGGGTCTCATGTGCAGCAGGTCAAAAGGTATCACCTTGGACGCTGCTGCCCTGAGCCCCAGCAGTCTCTGAAACTGCTTCACAGTGAGGCTGCGGCCCGGCTTCACTCAGGAGACCATCGCCAGTATGGACTCCACGCGTGCGGGGGACATTTGTGCCCGCATCAACGTGGAGTCCCATACAACCCCCAGGAACGTAGTCCGCTGGGAGGGCGTCAACACGCTCTTCTTCGTGTTGAGTCTCAGTCCCAAGCATCTGATGTGGGCCAGAACGACATCTCGATGCCGAACCGCCACCGCGAGGGGAGAGTGCCAGGCCGAAGGGAAGAACCCGATATTGGTACGCTTCGCCCCCGAAAGCGAACCTCAGGAACTTCCTGTGACATGGAAGGATGGAAATATGGAAGTATGCGTCCTTTAGATCTATCGTGACGAACCAGTCCTCGGACTGGATCTGACTCACGATGGCTGGAATTATGAGGATCTTGAACCTGAATCTCCTCAGAGACCGATTCAAGAGCCTGAGATCTATAATCGGACGCAACCCACCATCCTTCTTTGGAACTATGAAGTACCGGCTGTAGAACCCGGAGTCCCTGTCCACCAAAGGAACCCGCTCTATGGCTTCCTTGGCTAACAGGGCTTGTACTTCTTGTTCCATAACCCGAACCTGCTCTGGGCCGACCACAGTCCGGACCACCCCGTTGAAACTCGGGGGAGGAGAACCGAACTGCAGCCTGTAACCCAGCTCTACAGTCTGCAGGACCCATGTAGATACACTCGGAAGGCATGACCATGCGCCAAGATAATCTACTAAGGGAACCAGCCTCTCGAGGCTGGCCTCGGGTGTCAACCGAAACTCGTTCCCGACCCCCCTGAAGCGGCTAACCGGCAGGGAGCGGTCGAGAACGATTTTCGGTGGGCGCACACGTTCGCTGCCCAGTCGCAAGTCCCCTTGGAGGCGACGAAGGCAGCGTGTGTGCGCGGGAAATCAGTGAGGCCCGAAGCGTCTTTGACGGCGGGAACACAGCACTGATTTCCCGAGAGCTCCTGGGGGAAAACGACCTCGGTCGCTCCTGCCCGGGAGAGGGGGCTGGCCAGCAGGGGCCTCATCTAAGGGAGCAGCTCGACAGGGCCGCAATACTAGGGCGGACACTGCGCCTAGCAACCGCCTGAAACTGATGTGTCCCGCAGGCCACCAGGCGGCGAGAACGACATCAACTTCAGGAGGGCTCCCTCTTAGATGAATATCCAGACAAGTCAAACACGCTCGGGTGACAGACCGATTAAAGTATCTAACTTATCAAAGTCAGATAACATACACTCAATTCCTCAGAATTAAATGTCATCATAATCACCCAACCCGTGCAACCTAGTCTGAATAACAGGCTGAATAAAAAATACATCTAACTCCTCACGTTAGATAATATTAATTAAATGCAGCCATAATATGGTCTGAATGATAGGCTGAATATCTAACTCCTCAAAGTCAGATCCTATATTATTTAATTCCTCAGAATTAAATACAGCCCAAATCATCAGACGATACTGTTTTATTGTATTTATATGGCTCGTAACCATACGTTGCCTCAGCAACGTGGCTCGAGCCGTTATAATACAATTGGCTTTCATTCCTCGGAAAAAAAGTCAAACCGTATCCACAATACAGTGAAACATGGTCGGAAATAACACCAGACGATACTGCTTTATTGTATTTATACGGACTCGTAAACCACACGTTGCCTCAGCAACGTGGCTCGAGCCCTTATAATACAATTGGCTTTCATCCCTCGGGAAAAAAAGCCAAACAGGCGCGAGGCTGAAACACCCGAAAAGCGCACGGCAGTACGCGTCGAGATATTTCTCAATGAAAACAGCCAGCACCCTCAGGTGCTGACCGCATGCCTCGCACCCAACAGTATCACATTTCACCGTATCACGTTGTATCACTTTACTAGCAGACTCGAACCTACGCACTGCCTTTTTTTTTTTTTTTTGGCAACGCGAGATTGAATCTAGCATAGGAAATGGCGAGCCTCGATACGGAGCACGTCTAATTCCTCAGAATCAGACAGCTCCCGCATCGGGTCCTCCACCCCGGGGGAAGAAGCCGCAGCGCGGGCTTCCACACGGGGAAGGAGAACAATGGAACTGTCAAACAGGGAAGGAGAAGATGCCTCAGCACCGTCTCAAGTTCCCCTGACAGCCCATCTGCGAGTCCCATGATTGATCAACCGTGCTGCCTTTTTTTTTTTTTTTTCGACAGACACGGGACCAGCCACGGGGTTCGCGAGCCCTGCTTGTGAACAACGTTGGTAGACAAACAACATCAAATAAGACTGACAAAACAGAGCGCTTCGCTGAAGAGCGAAAAGCTGCCGTGTGTTTGCATCAGCGTCCCTTTGTATCTTCCGGGTATGCCGTCATCTACTACGTCATGACGCACCACCAATCAGATTGGCTTGATTTCATTCATACTTCAGATGCGTAACGCTGAGGGCGTTCCCAAAGTGTCATCACACGATGACGCAGTGCGAGTTCCCTCGAAGGGGAACAGTGGAAATTAATTCCATGTTTTCTTATAATATTACTAAGTGGCAGCATATATATTGAGAATAGCAGAGGGCCTAATATGTGTTGGGGAAAAATGTAATATTTATGTTTGAGTTCACACAGAAGTCAAAATCTGCTTTAGCCATGCAAATCACCTCTCTTAGCTCAAAAGACACACAGTGTCTGTGGAAAACCCAGGGGGGTAGCAGTGGGATATGTAAATTGAGAGCTTTCCCGTACCAAAGGTGTTGGATAATTTAAATTAGTTCTAAGGCAGAGGAAGGACCATTGTGTTTTGTTGCTTTTAATTCAAATGAGTTCCAAGACAGAAAGGGGACCATTTGTGTATTGTTTCTCACCTCTTACTCTGAGTAAAAAAACCTTCAGTGGTTTTCCACAGATGTATGGAAAATTACTGAGGGGGGTTGTTTAAACATTGGTGGGTATAAAAGTTTGTGCTTTCTTTTGTTTTAGCAATTCACACTCAAGGTAGCCTCGAGCGGCTGCGTTTGACCGTGGCTCTTCCTTGCAAGGAAAATAAATCTTTATAAAGACAATTGGATTATGGTTTGTCTCTTATTAGTGATGTCGACGAATTAATTTTTGCCATTACAGTTGGTGTCAGAATTGTGGGATTCCTTGGATGTGCCTTCTGGACCCTGAGAGCAGGTCGGTGACTGATCATCCTGGACATTAGAGTCACAGCCTTACCCCGAACGATTGAGGGAGAAGGGCCTGACTGCTCTGGGGTGTCCGGAGGGTCCAGCCACTGGAATCAGAGAAAACGAATCCGATGGCAACGGGGCGCTTCTGGTAAGAGACAAACTCTTGAAAAAATTCAGGGGGAATTTTTATTTTATTTTATAGAATTTGGTTAAATTGAAAATTGAATTGATAGGGATAAACCATAGGGGGAGTCTGACTCTGTGACGAATGCAACGTGGTTGATATGTTTATGGGATAGAAACTGAAATCACGTGGGCGATTAAATAAGACCTAGATTGGTCTGGGAACCATATTACCTAGATTGGGTTGGTTCCGCCCGCGGTCAGGTAACCAGGGCACAAAATCGGGCACTATTGCGAGTGTCTGCCCGGCTGATCTTGGGTGAGAAGATCAGATCTGTCCGGAGACGTCCAACAGATTAATAGCGCGCGCGCGCGCGAAAAGCCACAGAATCAGACTGCCAATATGGGGAAATCCAAAGCAAGCTAGCTGAATATGAGACACCGGTATTTTATCAAATGAGAAAATTATATGGCCAGAAATGCATGCAACGTATACGAAGTTCATTAAATGATGTCATGATTTGAGTGTCACCGCTGAGTGACCGGACTGGGACTGTGAAAGAGTCCGTTGAAGGAAAAGGATAAATCGATGGGCTGTTGTGAGAACACGTGTGTGAGAAATGTGAGCAGACACCGAAATGCTGGGTGTGAGAGGCATTGACTGTGGAGAAATGAAACGGAGAAATTAAAATGCCACAGCTGTTTAAAGATCGCCGGTGAGTATGAACTTTTACTAAATTTTAGCTAACAATTTGAGTGATATGATCAGTAATTTGATTAGTCGGTATAAAGATTGTAAGATGAACAAGAGCAAATGCTGTAAGCAGCTCCGCTCTGAAACCCTGACTTCAAAGAAATTTGCTGGACTGATGAAGATAATGGGCAGAAATGTTTTTATTGTAATTGGAAGTTGACTGGCTACAAACAAAGAGAGAACAAGAAAATTCTAATTTGTAGATGTTTGTGCGTATTCATTAATTTATAAAATGGGGGAGGTGCCATACCCGAAGGGAGATATACAATTTGAGTAACTAAAAATAATGTTGGTGAAAAAGCAGATAAACTTTGATAAAGCACCATAAATTGCAAGCCATTGTCTGTTTTATTGGACCCCGAGCGAGCTCTGTTCTCAGACAGACTGCTACTGTTGGAGCACACAGGTTGCTGAACGCTGCTCCATAAGCTTAAGATGAGAGCGTTTAATTGTGCTCCGCTGGGCCATTGATTTCACACGTAACTGTGTCTAAACACCTATAAGGTGTAAAAGTGTGGCAAATCAGGTCACCAGACTAAATTCTGTAAACGAAACTCAGTAAAAAAGAATAAAACAGAGATTTACACTAAGAAAATGAGAAAATAATAAGCTTGATAAAGTCTTTAGTGATTATTTTCGAAGGATTTGAGATAATTTTAATATGAGGTTAAAATTAAAGTTAAAGATGATAAACTATATTGTAAAAGATATATAAGATATATAAATCCTGATTAATCGAGTTTTAAATGAAAAAGATATAATAAATATGTTCTTGCTCTTCTCACTTTTGCAAAACTCTGATAATGATGATTTGACTGAATATTGGGTTGTTGAAATAACTATAGGTGTTAAAATGTTGAAAACCCTAGAAGCTGATGTTTTGGTTTCAAAAGATAAGCCTGTGCTGATCTGAAATAAACAATTTGTAATCTCAATCCGGCCACCACGTGGCCTAACCTGAGTAACAGAGACTCAATCTGAGTGGAAATTAAAGTTTCTGAATTCATTTTGGGGGCAAGAGGCAAATATAAAGTTATGATCATTTGAAAATGTGATTTCTGTCTAAGGATAGAGTTAAAAGGAAAATGTCATATTTATATGAAAACAAAGCCAGATCTTACGCTGAGCTAGTGTGAAGAGTGAGAAGTTTATGAAAATGCAGTGTACCAGCCCTGAAGGCCTCAGAGTCTCTCTCTGATCCCAGACCAGCTCAAAGCTGATATCTGACCCTGTGCCACAGATGATAGAAGATATTGATGAGTAAAGGCACAGGCATCATGTGAACATAATATACAGTTGTTTGTTAAGATAGAAAAAGGTGCCATCAAGAGGGCAATAAGACATGTTTTAAAAATACAGACTTTTAATGAACTGAAATGTTTGACACTATGAAATTTCTAAACTTTGTGAAGGGTTAATGAATGAAGAGTTAAGGAATTTAACATTATAGTTAAGGGTTAATGAATTTAACATTATAGTTAAAGTCTTAGAAGACTGTTGAAAAGATGATCTGGGTGAGAGAGAGAGAGAGAGGCTGGAAACAGGGATTGTACTCTGTTATCGCTCTGTTAAAGCTGAGACAACACAAAAACAATGATATCAGAACAAAACAACCCAGCTGACTTTTCTAAAAATAAATTACTAATGTACAGACATAATTTGAAACTGGTTAAGAAACCATGTAGAAGCACATTTTGAGAACGAGCAGTTCATATTTATGTGTCCTGATGGAGTGTAGTGTGTCATTAACCTCTGGAATGTGTTTTTATCATCACAGATGGGTTAAGTTAAACAAAAAAAGTTGATTATTCTGAGTGAATCTGATGAAAAGATGCTCAGAACATGGGACGAGCTTTAAGTGGATTGGACATCCAGCTCTGTCTGTCACTGGTAATTATGACCAATTTTGTCATGGATGAAGACGATTTGAATTAATCTCTGGATTAATTAAGAGAAAAAAAAAATGACAATTTAACTGAAGTCACTATCCAAATGACATGATGTAAGAGGAGTTTTAATGGACAGGGCATGGAGAAAAGGGTACTTTAAAGGAAATCCTAATTAATTAATTAATTAATTTTTAATGGTTTACTGATAACAGGAACTGAAAAGATTTTGATAAAGAATTGAGAATGATTAAGCATGATGTCACGAGATAAAGATGAGCAAACGAGCTGATTGAACGTAATATGAATTGATAACTGTCATTTTGATGAAGTGTATTTAACATGAACAAATTTAGATTCATGTTCGTTAATGGTTAAATATGATGTGGGCTATGATGAGTGACAATGGGTCTGTTGGAAATAGTAAGTAGGGCGGTTTGTGAAGAATTGTTGAAACGATTGACTGAAGGAAGGTTGATAAGTGTGTGATGCACAGTGAGAAACTGTGGGCATTTAGATCTGAATGTAAGCATGTAATTGAGGTAGAAAGGATAGTGACCACATTGACAGACGCACAAAAGAGAATCAGTGCATGGCAGACATTTGTGATTTGAAAATACACCCGGCATGGGCAGAGGTGTCATCTGAACTGTGGGCAAAGCACACAATGTAAACTGAAGGATGTTTTATGTAGATATTTAAAGTCCTAAGATGGATTATTATATATCTTACTTATTTTTATTGTTTAGTTTGAGTGAATGCCAAAAAAGGTCTGTTATGATTTTGATTAATCAAGAGAACCACTGATTGTTTGTCTTTTTTCATATATGTTTTCTAAAGCGTTTAGTCTCTGAGGAGTGACTGTGGGTCTGGCCTAGGGATGTGTGTGTCGTCAAACGATTGATGGCAGAAAGTTATCACACACCCCTAACATGATGGGAGAGCAGTGATAGTGATTACTGACTTAGCCCGGCTTACAGAGAGGAAATACGGATTTCTTTCATTTTATTGGATATTTTCAGTATGTTTATTGGATATTTTCAGTATGTTTATTGGATATTTTCAGTATGTTTATGGGAAATTTTCTAGTTAAGACTTTATTAGTTTGTAGCTATGTGTAAATGCGCAGCGAAACTAACAACAGAGTTTATTTCAACAGGAAACCGTGAGAGCAGCCAATTGGAGCAGTCAAAGGAACCAGAATGTCTTTTATTATCTGAAACTAACACAAATGCTTTGACTTCCTCACAGAGTATGAAAGCGTTCGCCACAGCAGCGGAGAAGCACCTGTGGAGACGTTGTGGCTGGAAACTTGTGAATGATGTGTGAATGTGCAAAATGGCATTTAGACGAGTAGTGATGGCAAGCCTTGTTTACCCCAACAATATTTTCGTTGATTATGATAAATGGCTGCATGGGCGAGCCTGCAGCCAAAGGGGGAATGGTAATGATACTCAAATGAATTAAGTTTATAACGGGGTTACAATATTTGCTGAAAATTTTGTATCTTGATGCATATTGATATACATGAAAACGAGAAAAGGCCTCGAGTAAATCTGAGCCCGTTTGAGACATTTCTGGAAGACCACCATTCATGGGAATGGAAGGGGGTAAACAATAGCTTACATCAATAAAATTGTGAATTATTGCAAAGAAATGTCTTCTCTGTTGTCCGATATCTGTGTGCAGGTGAAAGCTGCTTGCACAAAATCGAGCCAGGAGATTACGTGGTAAAACGGGACCTGAGTACGAAGAGCTGGAAGGCGGAAATGTGGCTAGGGCCTTTCGTCATACTTCTGACGACACACTGCCGTCAAGGTAGCGGAGAGAGCGGCGTGGGTGCATGCGAGCCATTGCAGAAAGGTCCCACCAGTGATCGGGGAGGAGGAGCCGAGAGGAGAGAAGCAGAGACACTGGCACAACGCGGTGCTGAGCCAACCAGTTTTCAAGTTAAACCCTATTGCCAGCCCACAGAATCCAGTAGGTGGTGCTTAGAGCTGCAGCGGACATCGAGCAAGGGAAGACTCCAACAAAACATCCAACATCTGCCTGCAAGAGAACGCAACGGTGCAACCACACAGACATGTTGATTCCACCATTGAGAGTGATGCATGTTCAAAGAGATGTTCAATAATTCGACGACAGGGAACTGCACAGCGGTGATAGGCAATATCACAACAGACTTTACCTGTCCGTTTAGCAAACCAAGTGACACTTTGCATGTGGTAGTTTGGGTTTGTGGCGACAGAGCATATCATTTCATGCCACAGAAAGACTGGACAGGTTGCTGTTTGATGAGATGACTAGCGAGGAGACGCCTAAAACATATTAGGGGATTTTTTTATTTTTCTTCATTTACAAATTTAAGAGTGTGATCATTTATACAAAAAATCAGAGAGGAAGAGTGTAAGAGTGACTTAAATTTGCCTGTTTTATTACTACTTTTTATTATTATTATTGTTTTATTATTACCACTTCTTCTATTTTTATTATATTCGTATCTACATTTTTTTTTAATTTTTTCTTGTGAGTTATCAAAGAATGATAAAATGGGGGATTGTTGGGGAAAAATGTAATATTTATGTTTGAGTTCACACAGAAGTCAAAATCTGCTTTAGCCATGCAAATCACCTCTCTTAGCTCAAAAGACACACCGTGTCTGTGGAAAACCCAGGGGGGTAGCAGTGGGATATGTAAATTGAGAGCTTTCCCGTACCAAAGGTGTCAGATAATTTAAATTAGTTCTAAGGCAGAGGAAGGACCATTGTGTTTTGTTGCTTTTAATTCAAATGAGTTCCAAGACAGAAAGGGGACCATTTGTGTATTGTTTCTCACCTCTTACTCTGAGTAAAAAAACCTTCAGTGGTTTTCCACAGATGTATGGAAAATTACTGAGGGGGGTTGTTTAAACATTGGTGGGTATAAAAGTTTGTGCTTTCTTTTGTTTTAGCAGTTCACACTCAAGGTAGCCTCGAGCGGCTGCGTTTGACCGTGGCTCTTCCTTGCAAGGAAAATAAATCTTTATAAAGACAATTGGATTATGGTTTGTCTCTTATTAGTGATGTCGACGAATT
Source organism: Romanogobio albipinnatus (assembly GCA_023566225.1). Classification (NCBI taxonomy): domain Eukaryota; kingdom Metazoa; phylum Chordata; class Actinopteri; order Cypriniformes; family Gobionidae; genus Romanogobio; species Romanogobio albipinnatus. The sequence continues at coordinate 1,325,494 of CM042256.1, read as the reverse complement.
AATTTTTGTCATTACACACGGATCCTTGCGGCACCCCATAGTCTACTGACGTCATCTTTGATTTTCCCCCATTTAGACAGACAAAATGGTCCATTATCCACACACATACACTATATTGCCAAAAGTATTGTGCCGCCCCTCCACATCACTGAGTTCAGGTGTTCAATCCCTTCATGGCCACAGGTGTATAAATCAAGCACTAGGCCTGCAGACGCTTTAACACACATTAGTGTAAGACACATTAGTCACTCTCAGGAGCTCAGAGAACTCAAGCGTGATACCGTGATCGGTGGCCACCTGTGCAATAAGTCCAGTCGGGACATTTCCTCACTACTAAATATTCCACGCTCAACTGTTAATGGGATTATAACAAAGTGGAAGCGATTGGGAACAACAACAACTCAGCCACAAAGTGATAGACCACGTGAAATCACAGAGCGGGGTCAGCGCATGCTGAGGGTCACAGTGCGCAGAAGTCGCCAACTTCAGTAGCTCCAGAACTCCAAACTTTGGTGGAGGGGGGATTATGTGGTGGGGTTGTTTTTCAGGGGTTGGGCTTGGCCCCTTAATTCCAGTGAAAGGAACTCTTAATGCTTCACCAAGACATTTTGGACAATTTCATGCTCCCAACTTTGTGGGAACAGTTTGGGGACGGCCCCTTCCTGTCCCAACGTGACGCACCAGTGCACAAAGCTCCGCTCCATAAAGACATGGATGAGCGAGTTTGGTGTGGAGGAACTGGACTGGCCTGCACAGAGTTCTGACCTCAACCCGATAGAACACCTTTGGGATGAATTAGAGCGGAGACTGAGAGCCAGGCCTTCTCGTCCAACATCACAAATGCGATTCTAGAAGAATCCCCATAAACACACTCCTAAACCTTGAGGAAAGAAGAGCTGAAGCTGTTAGAGCTGCAACTCCATATTAAACTCTACGGATTGAGAATGGGAAGGGAATAAAGCTCATGTGAAGGCAGGCGTCACAACACCTTTGGCGATATAGTGTATCTTCCTACACAATTACCAGACATTGAGAAATCAAGTTTCACAAAATCCACATCTTTATGTAGAAACGTTGTCACGCTAACATTGTATTCTAAAATATAAGGCAAAGGAGCATCACTGAAGAAGACGAACACAAACTCATTGATATTCTCAAGCAGAGAGATGATTGACAGCAGCGTATTCACTGTAATCCTGATTATTCCTGACACTGACACTGGCAGGACAGTCCGATTGCTTGTGGAAATTCACCACTGCGTAATTCAGATCCTCAGCAGAAGAGATGCAGCACTGAGAGTCTCCAGCGGCTTTCTGAACCATAGCGTAAACGCAATCAGAGGGGTTTGTTGGTAATTGGGCAGTGGCGTATAGGAAGTCAGAGGAATCAGAGGGGTTTGTGGGTAATTGTTTGTGAGGGTCTTTAATCTCCTCGTAATCACAACCAGTGTGAGAAACCTGAGGAGAGACAGAGGAATTATTTACAGATCTGAAGATCATCATTAGACATTAATATCATTATGAATAAAAATCAATATTTGATACAGTAACTGGACTCACCACTTCATGTTTGCCTGGTCCAGTGTGAGATGACGAATCAGCGCCTGTCAAAAACAAGCATCCTAAATGAATGACATTACTGTACATCTCAATTCAACACTGATGTCTTGTGTAATGTTCTCACACATCATCAAGTGTCTGTATTTTGCTCATGTCTCGTTGCAGCCTATAGGTGGCGTCAGAAAGTGGGAGAACAGATCAAGAGATCTCTCTGTTTTAAACTCAGTATAAATGGAGAGTTTGTGCATCTGAAGGAGTTCAGAATGAGTTTTACCTGGAGACTGACGCTTCTTACAGAGAAACAGTAACGAGAGTCCAGCGATGATCAGAACCAGAAGCAGAACCAGAGAGACGATCAGAGAAGAGCCTGAAAACACAGGAGAAATAATCAGAGAGTCTGATCACTGTCAGCCATAACAGCAAGTGTGTAAATAAAGCATTTTCTTCACTTAAACCAACACGCTTTCCACTATGAAATGCCAAAGCTGACAAAATAATACATAAATAAATACATAAAATATACAAAGAAATGTAAAAAGTGTGTATTCGTTTATTTCCTTATTTATGTATAATTGTATTTTTCCACGTTTCTTTGTTCATTAATTTATTTATACATTTCTTTATTTTGCATGTCATTTACACACCATACAGATAAAGAAATGTGAAAATAAAAAGTGTATAAATTAATAAATGTGGAAATAAACCAATGTAGACATAAATACATGTATAAATAAATGTGTGAAAATGCAATTATACATAAATAAGGAAATAAAAGTTCAAAAACGTATTTTATTTGATTTCTTTGTATATTTATGTCACAGTTGGTTTTGTTTATGTCTTTTATTTTGTATTCTCACGTTCATGCTTCCTGTTTGTCATGTGATTCCCTTTGTGGATGTGTCCTGGTCTGATTGGTTCATTGTCTTGTCATGTGGTTATGAGTTCTGGTTGTTCATTGGTTGTCATAGTCATGTGTTCTCCTGGTCTCTGTATAAATAGTCCTCATGTTTGTCTTGTCAGTTTGTCATGTGTTGTTCTCTGTACCTCTGTTGGTGAGTCCACGCTTAGTCCAGGTTTAGTTTATTTCATGTTTCTATTCAAGATCAAGTCTAGTCTTTATGGTGTATTTGTTCACGTACTGTTTAAATAATAAACTGCACTTGGGTTCACATAAACACGCCTCAGAGGAATCGTTACAGAACACACGACTGATAAAATGACCCCAGCAGTTCGCCTCTTGTGTCTCTGTCAAGGCAATCGCGCTGCAGAGGATTATGTAGAAGATTTTTGTAGACTCTGTTGCTTGGTGGACTTTAATGATGTGGCGCTCAAATACATTTTTCAATGTGGTTTGAATGAACCCATTCGTTCGCAGATGCCTGGAGGGAAAACCCATTTTCCCTAGTGGAATATATTGACCTTGCATTATTACTGAGTGGATTCTCTTGTACTGTGGGGACAGTGGAAGAGGAAGCCCACATTTCTCCAGTATCTACCAAGCTAGAGCCCTCAGCCATCATGTCTGCCACGCCAAAGTCTTATCACCTCATGGCTGCCACACCAGAGTGTCTCCATGCCATATCTGGAGTTATTCAAGCTACGCCTGCCATGCCAGGGCCTGTTCATGTCATGGCCGCCATTTAAGAGCCTCTTCACAACATGGCCGCTACGCCTGAGCCCTCGGCCAAGATGGTTGCCACACCTGAGCCCTCAGCCATCACGGCCACCAAACCAGAGCCTCTATGCATCATATATCTGAATAGAAAGTCACGTGTTGTCATCTCAAAACTCTGGTAATTACGACATGGCATGAGCGCAGCTTTAGTCCTCAAGTTTTCTTGTCAGTTTGTCATGTATTGTTCCCTGTACCTCTGTTGGCGAGTCCATGCTTAGTCCAGGTTTATGTTTATTTCATGTTTCTAATTAAGATCAATCTAGTGTTTATTTATTTATGTATTTATTTATTATTTCAGGAGTTTGTCATTCCATAACGAACCACCAAAATGCAGATTCAACTCAGTATGCAATTGAGAATGATTGGGTTATTATTGCTATTTATTTTTACATACTAACTATTTAAAATGTATTAAATGTAATTATTATTTATTTTATAGTTGAAAATATCATTTATTTTTATGTTTAGTAATTTATTTGAGTTGCTAGGGGAGTCAAGCTCCACCCACTGATCACATGTTTGTATTTCAGCTCAAGATCACCTGCTGATGTGTTCAGAGACGCCGATGATGATGATGATGATGATGGTGATGATGATGATGATGATGTCTCTGAGAATGTTGTATATGAAAATGAGAAATTATTTCTAAATGCTATTTTCACCCAGAACTTGACATCATTCTCTAATGGTGAAGAGACACGTTACTGATGGCTTTCACACATTCATTACCCAGAATTAAAGTTGCTGATACACAGAAACTGTTTGTTTGAGTTTCTGTGAATAACGCCTGTGGTTTCAGACTGAATAATACACTACAGCAGTGTCACTGGACGAGCTCCCTTAAACTGCAGTTAACTATCCTGTGTCCAGATGAGCACACTAGACACTGCAGGGATACGAGATGAACTAAAAACTGCATCCAGATCTCAGTCCTGCGTTCACACACTGCTGTAGAATGACAATCATACGAACTGCAGTTTGTGGTTTTGCTGTTAAACAGACAGAACATCTAAATGAAAAATAGCCCTGTGGTTAAACCTGCTTCTAGAATCAGCTTCAAGCATCCTGATAAATAACACACTAGATCTGCTGAAGAGATGTTCTACTACCTTATGATTAATATCAGTGAGAAAAGCATCCGCACCTGTGAGGTTGATCAGGACTCGTGTGATGAAGCTCTTGTGTCCTCCATCAGACTGAACTCCACACCAGTATTCTGAATGTTGTTCAGTCACATGACTGATGCTTCCCGTCAGGAGCCGCTCTTCTCTGTCATCATACAGCTGGATCTTTCCCTCACGCCTCCATCTTCTGCTCTCATTCACAGACGTCTCTTCAGCACAGAGATCAGCTCCAGATCTCCAGCAGAGAAACTTCACATCACTGCTGTGGGATTGTGGGTATTTGCAGCTGATGTTCACAGATCCTCCTGCAGCCGCTGATAGACTGATGCTCTTCACACAATCATCTGTTTCAGATCCAAATAAAGCGCAGTAATGTTAGAATGACCAGATATATTCATGGATTCACCTCATAATGACTGAAAGCGGCTCACCCTTCTCAATGTTCAGGCTAAACTCAGAGAAGAAACTGTAGTCTTCAGAAACTTTGACTGTAATCTTATATTCTCCAGAGTCGTTCTCATTCAGCTCTCTGATAAACACATGTAAGAGTCCTGCAGATCTGCCCTCATGAACGGAGAATCGTCTGTCATGTGTCCATTCTGAGGCTCTGTTAGTGTTTATTACAGGAAAACATTCTCCAGATTTACAGATGCCTATCAAAGGCGTCTCTTCCTGTGTCTCATATCTGAAGTTTATGATGACGTTTCCTCCTGAATATCCTCTCACGCTCCTGATTGGCTGATCTGTTCAACACAAACACAGATCATTTGTCATTTTGTTCTCAATATAAACACATTTATCTTCACTTTGCTACAACATTGATGAACTCAAGTCCAGATGATGAGTGTAAATCTTCCATCAGGAGATAAAAAGGTTATTGATGGCGTGAGTTATGAGTTAGACGAGTGAACGGCAGTAATTCCAGTCAGTGTTGAGTATCCTGATGTTGTGGAGTCTCAGTTACTCACCGGTGATAACCTTCAGATTCACTTCAGTGGAGGGATCTATTCCAACCATTTCAGTTCCACAATAGTACATCCCAGAATCCCGTTCTCTCAGATCTCTGATGGCCACTCTGAAGACGGCTGATCTTGTGTCGTCATACAGAGAGAATCTATCCTTCTTAACCCATTTATTTTTCTCATTAGTCTTGATTTGATCTTTGCACTCTGACCACTGTCCTTTACAAAAATACTTTTGATTCTCTGTATATCTTTTATCATATTTGCATGAGATTTTGACTCCGCCTCCTGAATATCCGGTCACTCTCATGGAGCTCACGACACCTACAACAAACCAGCATCTTAACACAACACTAATACACACTGAAGGGAGATTCATGTCAAAGGTCATTAGTTATGGATAAAGACTTGTGTTCATTATTTAATCTCTGTTCTGGTTCTTCTGAGTTCAGATTCTTACCAGGAATCATCAGCAGAGTGAAAGTCCAGATGATCTTCATTCTTCTCTCTTATTAAATGATCTTCTCTGTTGTCTGTAGATTCAGTTCTTCTGAAGCTCTCGATGTGTGTTCAGAGGAGTTTTGAGTGTTTCTTTCCTGTTAGATGTTTAACATGAAGTGCTGAATGTGACGGAGACGCCCAGTTCCTCTGAGAGAGAGAGAGAGAGAGAGAGAGAGAGAGAGAGAGAGAGACTTTTGACTTTTAATGCTAGTATACAAAACACAGACACAAAAATAAATAATAATAAAAATAATAATAATGTAGAAAAAATTAATTTAAAACCCATATTTCCAAACTCGCTCATTGTCACTAAAGCTTCTCTCACACACCACCTCATTTAAAAAGGTACATTAATAGTTTGTAATATGCAAACTCAATAGCAACCATATACTGTATTCTACCAATGATTTAAAAAGAGACAACAAATCAACATCTTGACCAGCATTTTTGCATTGATGTGTTTTCAGGATTGCTAACTTGGCCCATTAAAAATCGGCTCAAACTGCTCTCGCCACGACTGTTACTGCAACCAAAGATAAAAAGGATATTTGTGAAAGAAAATCCCAATTTCATAATTAGTTTTTCCAAAAGTACAAAAAGTGGAACCAGCCTTGAACACTCCCAAAATAAATAAAACTGCATCAGAAGCCTTACAGAGAGAACATTCAGGTAAAACCATATCATTACATTTAGAAACAAAGGTGTTTAGCCAACGCACAGTGACGCATTCTCCACTGTAAATCTCCACTTTATTGGAATAGGAGGCTTGTACAACATCCTCCATGAGGGATTCACATCTCTGAGTACAGAAAGGTTAGTCAGTGTTTCTGCTTCATTCATTCGGCCGTGGCGCCGCCACACCAAACATCATCACCTCCACGGCTGCAGCTTGACGTCCGATATTGTGCATACTATTGTAAAGCCCCACTAAAGTAACACGATGAAACTCACTCCCAGACTCCAATGATCCCATTATTATACTTTATTTGAAGAGGGGTTGCATTAAAGGACTTTATCTTGCTGGAGTTTATTGCCGTTTTTCTAAATCATGTTACTTTCTCCCGAGCACTATAATTGTTCTTCATGCTCACGGTAACTGAAATTTAAAACTGTTACAAGAAAAGGCATAATAAACCAAAGATATAATAAACTACGCATCAATATCTGCAAGAACTAAAACATTGGAGCCTTTCATATTATAATACTTTTGCGCAATAAAAGATTATTAACAGACTAACATGTTCTGTCCTGTCTATCATATGTTGCTGCCTCATTAAAAACTGTACATTTAACAGAAATGTCTTTTCATTTTATAGTATAATGTTGTATTTTATACACCGGTATAACATCCTAAAACATCCCCATAACCTAACAATCATAATTTGTTCTCACCTGCAGGTTAAAGATGTCAGGCGTTGCTTCAGGGTCCTCGGCGGTGCTTGAACCAGCTCAATCTGAGTCCCAGTGCACTGGGCAGGTTACTAATATAAATATCTAAACCACAACCAATAAAGATATTTTCAGGAAAAAAATCACATTTCAGAAAAAAAATTCCAAATTTTTTTTTCAGGAGAATTCATTGAAAAGTTTGTGAGAATAACCACAGAATGGTTTCCGTTTTTACTTAAAAAGTTTCAGAATAATACAATCATTCAAAAAGGCAAAAATAACAAAACAACATGTAAGTCTTCACCCGAAGCGCGGCCCCAAAGAACAATGTACAAAGCTTTTTATACTTGGACATATCCTGGGGCGCGGCCTTAAGAAGCTATGACATCATCATCATATAGTAATTCCTTATAAGGTAAGCTACTCGCCTTGGACTCAAGCAATCTTAATATTCGTCCACGGCTACCACAACCTTTGCAACAAGCACACATACATCATCTTTCTTTGCAGCGGACACTTGAAGGCTTAATGCCCCCGTCAAAACCACACAACTCTTATTATAGCGGAGGGTCAGTTTGAACTTCCCCTTCTCAAAGATTGTGTCAGAAATCAGCAAACAGTCAAGCTGTTAAAGAAAACATGTTTAGCTCATTAAAGGAGTACTTCACCGCTGGAAAGATGAATGTGTATTTAAATTGGGTCATTTATGTAGTAGAAATGTGAAATTATTTTAGAAGTTGGTGCCTTCTGAGAAAAGCCAGAAAATGTATTTCTGGCTCATATGGATGAAAGACAACAACTCCCAGAATGCACTTGCCTCGCTGCCCTACGAGGCCACTCCCCCCGGTTACATCTCTTGCCTACCGCGGCACCATCCCACCTTCGTCTTGATTTTTTTAGTAATAAGATCATTTAGTTCAGTTAGAGAACAGACACTACAGTTAAAAACTGAACGTGTCTGACTAATACAGCACGAGCCGAACAAGAGTCTCAGCACAAACACAGCAGGAGTCAGATCTCCTTCATCAGAGAGTGAGGAGCTGACAGAACAGATGATGGAAGAAGATTTGGGTTCAAAGCGAAATGTAAAAGTGCCTATTTAAGTGAGTTTGTCATTGTACTGTTTTGTTGTTGTGATTTTCATTGAGAATAATAGGCTAATGAACCCACATTTCAAGCAACCTGCCCCGAACTGGCGCTAATTCTAAACCCAGACTCAAACCGAGACTGGTAAATCCAAGATGGCGGCGCGTGTAGATCGCGAGGCTCAGGTTCTCTCCAGATTCTGCAATTTTGCGGTATTTTTCTTGTTCATCTCGGGTCTGTTCGTACAGAACAGTTGTGCCTTTACATCGTACACCCGTTGTGAGCTTTTGGATATTGGTTTGCGAATTTCCGACAGTTTTATGGACAATCTTCAACTCCTTCCTGAGATCGCTAGGACACCCGAGGCTGTGCACTCTACCCGGCCAGGCAGAAGTGCTAGAAGGCGGCGGCGTGATTGTAAACAAAGGCGTGGGAAGTGCGGAGGACGGCGTGCTAAGCTAATGCTATCACCGCACCGGCTCTCTTTACCCAGCATTTTCCTTGCTAATGTACGATCGCTAGTGAACAAAATGGAGGAGTTTCGACTCAGCATCAAACTTTTGAACTGTAACGTCCTAATATTCACGGAAACCTGGTTAAACAGCGGAATACCGGACACCGCTATTGAGCTAGCGGGACGCCACACACTCCGGGCGGATAGAACGTTACATGGCTCCGGTAAGACCAGAGGCGGTGGATTGTGCATTTACATTAACAAAGCTTGGTGCACAAACTCTGCTATTGTTGGGAGTCATTGTTCAGCTAACCTTGAGTTTCTCATGGTTAAATGTAGACCGTTTTATCTACCGCGGGAGTTCACTTCCACCATTATCACTGCGGCCTATATTCCCCCGGATGCTGATGCCAAGCTTGCTATGAAAGAACTTCACGCAGCCATCAGTAAACAACAGACTGATCACACGGAAGCTGCGTTTATTGTTGCAGGTGACTTTAATCACTCAAACTTAAAGTCAGTGCTACCCAAGTTTCACCAGCATGTTTCCTGCCACACCAGAGGAAACAAAACCTTAGACCATGTTTACACAAACATGGCTGGAGCTTACGTTGCAACACCCCTCCCCCACCTGGGACAGTCAGACCACGTCTCTTTGTTTCTAACACCCAAATATGCACCACTCATCAACCGTGTGAAGCCATCAGTGAAGACCATCAAGGTGTGGCCTGCGGGGGCAGATTCCACACTCCAGGAAAGGTTTCTAAACACAGACTGGAGTATGTTTGCTTCTCAAGCCACCAGTGGCGCTCACACGGACACTGACTCATTCACCTCCTCTGTATTGGACCATATCAATACCACCATTGACAGTGTTACAACCCAGAAACAGATCACCACATACCCAAATCAGAAGCCTTGGATGAACAGGGAAGTGCGACTCCTGCTGAAGTCACGCAATACTGCCTTCAGATCAGGTGATGCACAAGCCTACAGCACATCCAGAGCAAACCTGAAGAGGGGCATCAAAAAGGCCAAGCACTGCTACAAGCTAAAGATAGAGGGACACTTTTCCAACTTTGACCCTCGACGAATGTGGCAGGGCATTCAGGCCATCAGTGATTACAAACCCACCCGGTCCACCCCCGCAGCCACTGATGTCAACTTCCTGAATGAGCTAAATTACTTTTATGCTATTTTTGAAAGAGACAACAGAGAGCTCAAACCCTCAGCTGACCACCCACCAATCACACTCTCCTCCACAGATGTCTGAAAGGCACTGAGCCGGATCAGCGCACACAAGGCTGCTGGACCAGACATCATCCCTGGACGTGTTCTCAGGGCATGTGCGGAGCAGCTCGCTGGGGTTTTTACAGACATTTTCAACCTGTCTCTTGCCCAAGCAGCTGTACCAACATGCTTTAAACGCACTTCCATTGTGCCAGTGCCGAAACACTCTAGCCCGAGGTGCCCTAATGACTACCGCCCTGTAGCACTCACACCCATCATTATGAAGTGCTTTGAGCGGCTGGTCCTGGAACACCTAAAAGACTCTCTACCATCCACATTGGACTCACACCAGTTTGCCTATCGCAGCAATAGGAGCACAGAGGATGCAGTTTCCATGGCACTGCACTCTGTGCTCACCCATCTGGACAGTAAAAACACCTATGCACGCATGCTGTTTGTTGACTTCAGCTCAGCATTCAACACTGTCATCCCATCCAAGTTAATTGCCAAACTTGGAGACCTGGGCATCAACACCTCAATGTGTAACTGGATTTTGGACTTCCTAACTGACAGACCCCAGAATGTTCGATCAGGATCCACCTGCTCCACGTCCATCACACTCAACACTGGTGTACCACAGGGATGTGTGCTAAGTCCGTTTCTCTACTCCCTCTTCACCTCCGACTGCAAGCCTGTGTATGGATCTAATTCCATCGTCAAGTTTGCGGACGACACTACGGTGATTGGTCTCATCAGCAACAATGATGAGACTCCTACAGGGAGGAGATCCAGCACCTGGCCACATGGTGCGCTGATAATAACCTGCTCCTCAACACCACCAAAACGAAGGAGCTCATCGTGGACTTCAGGAAAGAGTCAAGAGGCACACACGACACCATCCACATCAATGGAATGGCTGTTGAGTGTTTCTCCAGTTATTCACTGTACATACTCACCTGTAAATTCAGTTCTGTTTATAGTAATAACCATCTCTCTATTTATACATATTTATATATATTCAGTACATTTACATGTCATGCACTCACGCAACCACTGTATATATCCTGCACTTGCTGCTATTGCACTTCTGGTTAGACCTAAACTGCATTTCGTTGCCTTGTACTTGTACTTGTGTAATGACAATAAAGTTGAATCTAATCTAATCTAATCTAATCTAATCTAATCTAATCTAATCTAATCTAATCTAATCTAATCTAATCTAAATGAAATAGGGCCTTGTTAATGTACCATTTACTCTTAACATGCTATAAATATCACTATACATGTGTTTAATAAAAGACACAAAATGATGACCAAATCCAAGAGCCTCAAGAGTCTTAAATAAATAATTAGAGTGGTCCACTCTATCAAAGGCCTTTTCTTGGTCCAAAGAGAGAAGGTTATGTATTTTTACCACTGTAATAATGTCTCTAACCAAAAAAGGTTGTCAAATATTGTTCGGTTAGGGATACAGTAAGACTGATTGTTGTCAAGTCAAGTCAACTTTATTTATATAATGCTTTTAACAATGCAGATTGTTTCAAAGCAGCTTTACAGTGTTAAACAGGAATATAATGCAACATAATTTTATTCAGCCGTATAGCCATTCTGGAGAAAACGGTGATGTCATCAGTTCATTTCAATTATCATACAGTGGCAGTGTGGGCTTTAGATCAGTAATTAGATCAGTATTTTATATGGTTAATTTAGTTTAATAATTAGATTTATTTGGATATTTATTTGAAAAATTTAGAAAAATTTTGTGTCCCAAACTGAGCACGCCAAGCCAGAGGCAACAGTGGCAAGGAAACCAAAACCCCATCAGGTGACCTAAAGGAGAAAAATAAACCTTGGGAGAAACCAGGCTCAGTCGGGGTGCCAGTTCTCCTCTGGCCAATTAACAAACAGCGTATTATTATTATTATTATTATTATTGTTCGGGCAACTTTACAGGTCAGAGGTCATAATAGATCGGAATATTTGAAGGATCGGAGGCAACACGCCAGAGACGGGTTTATTGAGGATGATGTTGATTAAATAATTATTAAAGTGTGAGTTGGTGGTCCAGTGGGTTAAACCATGGAACTGATATGCAGAAGGTTGCTGGTTCAATCCCAGCGGTCACCACCAGTGTGTCTTTACTCCATGTTGCTCCAGGGGGATTGTCCCTGTAATAAGGGCACTGTAAGTCGCTTTGGATAATAAAAGCGTCTGCCAAATACAGAAATGTAAATGTAAAGTGCAATATTCGAAGGATTGGAGGCAACATGCTGGAGACGGGTTTATTGCGGATGACATGTAAGGAATAATTGACGACGGGCTGTTCAATTATTAGAACAATAATGCACACCCGAGGTGGTGATGCGGTCACGACGCGAAGCGGAGTAATTGAACGCCCCGGAGTCAATTATTCCGCTTATACTACGGTTACCACACCTCAAGACATCGATCCGATGATATAATTAAAGGGATTCGTCCGGTTTTTGTACTTAAATCGCTATTGTGAGTAGGACTATTTCTTCCGCGTCTCATCCAACGGCTTTTTTGTTAGTTCCGAAACGTCATTTTAAAGCTGTTAACGAAGGCTTGAGCCGTTGATAGCAGACTACTGCAGTTATTAATAAAGTTATTAGAGAGAGAGCGAGAGAGAGAGAGAGAGAGAGAGAGAGAGAGAGAGCGAGCGAGCGAGCGAGCGAGCGAGAGAGAGAGAGAGAGAGAGAGAGAGAGAGAGAGAGAGTGCTTGTGTGAATTAGGCTGCCTCTGTGCGTCTCTAAACAGCGCTGTTATTACCTCACTAGTGAAAAAATGTCACGTGTAGCCTTTAAGCTGCTCCACTATAACGGCTAACTGATCAAATGGTCAGGGCAGCGCTGACACCTTTAGTGCAAACTGTAGTGTGTGTGCGAGCATGTGTGATTTCAATAATGAGACAGAAAAGCTTGCCTTTGATGTCCGCTTCCGTCTGTTGGTTTTCATCTGGACTGTCTAATACTGCTGCCGCCCAGTTGTTGAACGTTTTATATTCACCGTAAATATTAAGATTTACTTTAGGAAAATCGTCTGTCATATTGTTGTTTTTTAGTCCTGTTATGTCCGTTATTACAGTTAACTATGTGAAGTGATATGGAACTGTAATGCGGTCAAGAGCTGCCTGGAACTACGTTCGCTGTGCATCTCCCAGAAAATAATTGCACACCTCAGAACGTTCATCAGCCAATCAGATTCAAGCATTCAACGGCCCCGTAGTATAAATCGATTTAAGTATTATTCAATTGTAATATTCGAATGATCGGAGTCATCACGCCGGAGACGGGTTTATTGAGGATGCCGTGTCGATGAGGCAGTTTCAGGGGGAGTCTAATCACAGTCTCTGCAGACACTTCAGGGTCATGCGTTGGTCTTCTCTGGGCGCAGGTCCAGCATTTGATCTGGATACGGCCCTGATCCGGCTGACTGCAGAAAACCTCGGGATAAAACAGAGACTATCATTAGCGTAGATGCCATTCTTCTGATGATGTCACGAGTACATCAGGTGTTATGGGAAGTGTTCCCGGTTCCGGCTGACCTAGTTAATGCAGCCTAACAATTATTTAATTGAAAAAGTGTTTTATGTGTATGCCACAGTAAAGAGATGTGTTTTTAGTCTAGATTTAAACTGGCAGAGTGTGTCTGTTTCCCGAACAATGCTAGGAAGACTGTTCCAGAGTTTAGGTGCTAAATAGGAAAAGGATCGATCGCCTGCAGTTGATTTGGATATTCTCGGTATGATCAACTGGCCAGAGTTTAGAGAGCGCAGTAGACGTGATGGAGTATAATATGTTAAGAGCTCGCTCAAGTATTGGGGAGCTAAACCATTTAGTGCTTTGTAAGTAATAAGCAAGATTTTAAAATGTATGCAATGTTTAATAGGTAGCCAGTGCAATGTTGACAGAACTGGGCTAATATGGTCATACTTCCTGGTTCTAGTAAGAACTGGAGCTGCTGCGTTTTGGACCAGCTGGAGTTTATTTATTAAGCGAGCAGGGCAACCACCCAGTACAATAATCTAACCTTGAGGTCATGAACGCATGAACTAACTGTTCAGCATTTTGCATTGAGAGCATGTGCCGTAATTTAGATATATTTTTAAGATGGTAGAATGCAGTTTTACAGATGCTAGAAACGTGGCTTTCAAACGAAAGATTGGTATCAAAGAGCACACCCAGGTTCCTCACTGACCACGAGGACTTGACAGAGCAGGATCAAGTGTTAGACAGTATTCTACTGGGTGGACTGGGTCAGAGCATCTCCAAAACTGCAGCTCTTGTGGGGTGTTCCCGGTCTGCAGAGGTCAGTCTCTATCAAAAGTGCTCCAAGGAAGGAACAGTGGTGAACAGTGGACCACAGAGCAATGGAAGAAGGTGGCCTGGTCTGATGAATCATGTCTTCTTTTACAAAAATGGTTCAGGAATGGTTTGAGGAGCACAACGAGTTTGAGGTGTTGACCTGGCCTCCAAATTCCCCAGATCTCAATCCAATCGAGCATCTGTGGGATGAGCTGAACAAACAAGTCCGATCCATGGAGGCCCCACCTCGTAACTTACAGGACTTAAAGGATCTGCTGCTAACATATTGGTGCCAGATACACAGCACACCTTCAGGGGTCTAGTAAAGTCCATGCGTCGACGAGTCAGGGGGACCAACACAATATTAGGAAGGTAGTCATAAAGTTATGCCTGTTCAGTGTATATCACCTGCAACCCTTGTACCTGAAAGTTTTCGGGCTCACTTTGTTTTTCTGGGTATTTTGAATCAATAACTACCCCAGCAACAATGAGCTCTTCATCAACTTTCCCATCTCCATGTACATGTATTAATGACAGAAGCACTATCCGTACCTTCAGTGGGACAATCTTGTGCAAGCACATTAGAGCCCTCGCCACTGTCAGATAAAGCTGCGACTTCATCTTGCTGTACATTATCAGTACTTTCTGCAATGTTATTATCTACGGCATTATTCACCTGTTCCGTTACCGAATTACTCTCCTTCTCCTTTTCAGCCTCCGTATTTTAAGGATACGATTGTCTCACATGGCCCTGTTTCCCTCAACTAAAACATTTGATTGAATCAGCAGTGATAAAGATCGTATAATCTTTCCCATTTGGTGTGACCAAAAAGAGAGAAAAAAATTATTATGCTTTTCTGGTTTATGTTTCTTTTAATAAGTGTTTTTATTTTCATGATGTATCTATACTGTACTGTTGACTTATGTTGACCTTTTGTTCTTTTGTACTTGACTTTCTGCAGATATGAGCAAAGAGTCTTAAAGTTTACGTCCATCACGTATGGTCGAGACCTATGCTAAACTGTACTTTGGCACCTAGGGTGTGGAAACCACTCATATATAGATTTCTAATTTTACAGTTGACCCCAGACCCATATCTGAGTTTGGTAGCAAAAAGAGGAACTTGGCATTGCTCATATGATTCTAAAAGGGTATAAAGGATGAGCAATTTCCATGCTGAGCCAGTCACTGCCTTGACTCAAACTTTTTCTTTTATGCACTTTGCTTTACTGCAAGAGAGCTCTCGATCCACTTTACCTTTTTCCAGGGCAAGAAGTATGAAGTACGGTTAGACAGCAGCAAAACCGTAATGAATGCATCTCACAGATAATCCATGTTCAACCAAATCATCAACCATAGACGTTTTCTCCAGAAAAATAACAACTGGCTTGTTCATTCTCGATGCAGACAAGATGTTCAACACACCGACTGCATTACCAACAGCAATTAAATCTTCCACTGACACGGTCTCATCTGAGAAACATTTGCACCCGTGGCATGCAGTCAAGGACACAAAGCCATCAGAATTCAATGCTCTCTCTCAGTCTTCTCTCAACCAAACATCTAAACATCATTTCAGGATCTAGTGTAGCAAGTTGTAGATCTTTGTTCTTTCTTGTTTTCCACATTGCCAGTCTATTGTTCCAGTCAGATAATTTAATAAACACATTTTCCTACTCATTGAAAAACTATTTAATTCCCCCAATAAACACTTTATCAGAAAATTCCTCATTAAATCTTCATAACCATGTTAATAAGTACATTCAGAAAGTCTTGTAATCTGTTACAGTTTAAACACAAATGTTCTCGATCTTCTGCTGTCATTCCTCTACTCCTGCTGGATTCAGGTGTGTCACATGTCCATCTGTAGCTTTGGCCCGTCAATAATCCTCCATTAGATCAGCAGTTCGCTTCTCTACAGGGGTTTATACAGGGTCCTCCACCCATCCCGCACCAGACAGTTCTGGCCATCTAGAAGCTTTTTGCCTCTTCAATGAATCTCGATGTGTGATTTTAACTGAAGTGCAATATATTGCTCTCTTACACACATCTTTATCTCTCATCCGAGAGATGTCCAAGTGTGTGAACGCCATTCCTCATTAAAGGGTAACTTCAGTGATTTAGCATTAGGCTTTGTATCAGTAGAAACCCGGTAGCATATTCAAATGATGGTACTTCCCCCCTCATATCCCCCTGAGACGAGAGAATTATGCATTTTATTTCTGGAAAAATTCCTTTTTTTTGGCCAGAGGCTAAAGACTACAGCCACTAGATGGAGCTGTTCCGCATGTTATCAACCCGCCCAGGCGCCCACAGGGAAGAGATCTCACGCACAGAATGTAAGACACAGACGGCCGAACGGACAATCATAATAACGGAGCGGTGCAGAGTAAAGTGAGTGTTTCAACTTCTCAATGAATTCCTGTGATAGTTTAGCTTCCATATGCGATCAGAAACGTGCCAGACTGGCGCTTACCTCAGTTCTGCTCAGCTCTTCTCTCGTGAGGAATTAAATCTGACTCTACTGCATCTGTGCTGTGACTTTCGTTCGGCTCACTCACACTCTATTGAAAAGACACGTTCAGTTTTTAATTGTAGTGTTTATTCTCTAACTGAACGAAAGATTGTATTACTATGAAGATCAAAACGACGGTGTACGGTGTGGCCTCGTAGGGCAGCGAAGCAAGTGCATTCTGGGAGTTTCATCCACATGAGACAAAAATAAATTTTCTGTCTTTTCTCAGTCTAGAAGGCACCAAATTCAAAAATAATTTCACATTTCTACTGCATAAATGACCCAGTTTAAATACAAAGCTTAATGCTAAATCACTGAAGTTACCCTTTAAACATCTCCGCACACTCACAGAGGACAGGAGTCTAGTCTGGATCGTTGGGCTGAAAACCAGCGGAGCCCAATGTCCGTGATCCTCCATGTCTCGCTTTACTCTAAAAACACTTCTCCATGTCTGCAGCACAGGCTTATGAAAGTGTAGAGGCTCTGACAGGCTTACTTCCTCTAATTTCATTAAAAACTGCTTTCTATCAAGTCCAAGTCCCGCTTCAAAAATGCCTAAGCCTTGACCGCCCTCTTGAACTGGTAAATACAGTGCAGCCGCACGGATCCAGAGCTGTCCACTCTGAAAACATCATCAAATGTCCTTTGTATATTAGAAATAAGTTTCTCGGGTGGCTCCATAGCTATAGTACTGTGCCTCAACATCGATGCAGTGAGATTATTGACCACCAGAGCTCTCCTCCTATTGGACAACTGTAGCAAAAGCCATTTCCATTCAGCCGTTTAGAGACACGGCTCCAGCAGAGCCTCACAGTTGCTCTTTTGAAACTGGTTATTCCCCAAAATAACTCCTAATGTTTTCAATCCGTCCTGTCTTCACTGTTGAGGAAACCCAGTACCTTCCCAATAATAAACCCTTCACTTTAGACCAATAACTCCAGCAGAAGAGGCTTCTTCATATTCCAATAGTTTGATTTAAGGCTGTAATATCATCAGACGCTGAAATACTTTAAAAAGATCATTTGAGGATTCCTCCTCAGTCTGCACATCAAAGGTTCAATAACCAAACTATAATTGCGGAAAGTGGACGGCCTTGTCTAATGCCTCTCGACACAAGTATCGGTTCATTTAATCCACCACCTGCTCTGACCATAACAGAAATATTACAATATAACAACTGAATGTACCATATACAGTAAATCTGTCACCACAAGGCAAGGCAAGGCAAGTTTATTTATATAGCACATTTCATACACAATGGCAATTCAAAGTGCTTTACATAGAAAATGAATTAGCATAAGAAAGAAATAAGAATAACATACATAAGAATTAAAAATAAAATAATCAACAGATATATAAGAAATAGAGATATACAGTTGTAAAAAAATTAAAAAAGAATAAAATGATGATATATAGATACTAAAACAGTTATAAAAAGATGATACATAGATAAGATAAGGTGCAATCAGTCAGTTGTACAGTGGCACAGTGCTCATTCAGTAAATGCACAGATAAACAGATGTGTTTTGAGTCTGGATTCCAGACTCCAGAGCTCCAGAGATTCCAGAGCTGGTTCCAGCTGCGGCTGGCACAATAGCTAAAAGCAGACTCTCCTTGCTTTGAGTGAACCCTTGGTATTTCTAATTGACTTGATCCTGATGATCTGAGTGATCTGTTGGGTTTGTATTTAATCAGCATATCTGCAATGTATTTAGGTCCTAGGTTATTGAATGATTTATAAACAAGTAACCGTACTTTAAAATCGATCCTAAATGTAACTGGAAGCCAGTGTGCAGACCTGAGGACTGGTGTGATATGGTCATATGTTCTGGTTCTGCTCAGTGTTCTGTATGAGCTGCAGCTGTCTAATGGTCTTTTGGGGAAGGCCGGTGAGAAGACCATGTTTGTTTAAAAGAGAATAAAGTCAATGCACCTTTAGCCCTGTTGAGCCTTTTAACTGTTCAGAGTCCAGACTCTCTGTAAGTCTGAAGGTTGACATGTGACAGGTAGGTGGGGTCATGCGGTGACATGTGGGGTTGAGCCCGACCAATATTAGGCATTTTCCAAACTATCGGCATTTATGATGGCCAATAAATTAATATTTAACAAAATAATAAAAACGGACGTAACACCGCTCAACCACATTATGAGTGTTGGCGTTTTATAGTTTGTCCACCAGAGGGCACTCTACAACGTGCCGATTGGCAACACCAGCTGATCCAGCCAGAGTCATGCTGCGCCGCAAACAACACAACTGAGATCATCCCTGAAGTGCATGGTAAGGTGGCAACTGTCACAAGACATACATTGCTTGAATAACAATTAAAAGAACATCCCCATCAGTAATCAGAGTCAGGATTCATGCCATCCCACTCAGCGATGTACCAAAGTCATTCAAATCTCTCCAAACACAATTGTAAAACATACACAAGTCTTTGGCAGGAAAAATCAGGAATCCTGTGATGTAAAATAATCTCCATTATCCACGCACATACACTAAATTGCCAAAAGTATTGGGCCGCCCCTCCATATCACTGGGACATTTCCTCACTACTAAATATTCCACGCTCAACTGTTAATGGGATTATAACAAAGTGGAAGCGATTAAGAACAACAGCAACTCAGCCACGAAGTGATAGACCACGTAAAATCATAGAGCAGGGTCAGCGCATGCTGAGGGTCACAGTGTGCAGAAGTCGCCAACTTCAGTAGCTCCAGACCTCCAAACTTTGGTGGAGGGGGGATTATGGGGTGGGGTTGTTGTTCAGGGGATGGGCTTGGCCCCTTAGTTCCAGTGAAAGGAACTCTTAATGCTTCACCAAGACATTTTGGACAATTTCATGCTCCCAACTTTGTGGGAACAGTTTGGGGTCGGCCCCTTCCTGTCCCAGCATGACTGACCAGTGCACAAAGCGTCGCTCCATAAAGACATGGATGAGCGAGTTTGGTGTGGAGGAACTGGACTGGCCTGCACAGAGTTCTGACCTCAACCCGATAGAACACCTTTGGGATGAATTAGAGCGGAGACTGAGAGCCAGGCCTTCTCGTCCAACATCACAAATGCGCTTCTAGAAGAATCCCCATAAACACACTCCTAAACCTTGAGGAAAGCCTTCCCAGAAGAGCTGAAGCTGTTAGAGCTGCAACTCCATATTAAACCCTACGGATTGAGAATGGGATGGCATTAAAGCTCATGTGCATGTGAAGGCAGGCGTCACAACACTTTTGGCGATATAGTGTATCTTCCTACACAATTACCAGACATTGAGAAATCACGTTTCACAAAATCCACATCTTTATGAAGAAACGTTGTCACGCTAACATTGTATTATAAAATATAAGGCAAAGGAGCATCACTGAAGGAGACGAACACAAACTCATTGATATTCTCAAGCAGAGAGATGATTGACAGCAGCGTATTCACTGTAATCCTGATTATTCCTGACACTGACACTGGCAGGACAGTCCGATTGCTTGTGGAAATTCACCACTGCGTAATTCAGATCCTCAGCAGAAGAGATGCAGCACTGAGAGTCTCCAGCGGCTTTCTGAACCATAGCGTAAACACAATCAGAGGGGTTTGTGGGTAATTGGGCAGTGGCGTATAGGATGTGAGGAATCAGAGGGGTTTGTGGGTAATTGGGCAGTGGCGTATAGGATGTGAGGAATCAGAGGGGTTTGTGGGTAATTGGGCAGTGGCGTATAGGATGTGAGGAATCAGAGGGGTTTGTGGGTAATTGGGCAGTGGCGTATAGGACGTCAGAGGAATCAGAGGGGTTTGTGGGTAATTGGGCAGTGGCGTATAGGACGTCAGAGGAATCAGAGGGGTTTGTGGGTAATTGGGCAGTGGTGTATAGCAAGTCAGAGGAATCAGAGGGGTTTGTGGGTAAATGGGCTTTAATCCCCTCGTAAATCACAACCAGTGTGAGAAACCTGAGGAGAGAGAGGAATTATTTACAGATCTGAAGATCGTCATTAGACATTAATATCATTATGAATAAAAATCAATATTTGATACAGTAACTGGACTCACCACTTCATGTTTGCCTGGTCCAGTGTGAGATGACGAATCAGCGCCTGTCAAACACAAGCATCCTAAATGAATGACATTACTGTACATCTCAATTCAACACTGATGTCTTGTGTAATGTTCTCACACATCATCAAGTGTCTGTATTTTGCTCATGTCTCGTTGCAGCCTATAGGTGGCGTCAGAAAGTGGGAGAACAGATCAAGAGATCTCTCTGTTTTAAACTCAGTATAAATGGAGAGTTTGTGCATCTGAAGGAGTTCAGAATGAGTTTTACCTGGAGACTGACGCTTCTTACAGAGAAACAGTAATGAGAGTCCAGCGATGATCAGAACCAGAAGAAGCAGAACCAGAGAGACGATCAGAGAAGAGCCTGAAAACACAGGAGAAATAATCAGAGAGTCTGATCACTGTCAGCCATAACAGCAAGTGTGTAAATAAAGCATTTTCTTCACTTAAACCAACACGCTTTCCACTATGGAATACCAAAGCTGACAAAATAATACATAAATAAATACATAAAATATACAAAGAAATGTAAAAAGTGTGTATTCGTTTATTTCCTTATTTATGTATAATTGTATTTTTCCACGTTTCTTTGTTCATTAATTTATTTATACATTTCTTTATTTTGCATATCATTTATACACCATACAGATAAAGAAATGTGAAAATAAATAAGTGTATAAATGAATAAACATGGAAATAAACCAATGTAGACATAAATACATGTATAAATAAATGTGTGAAAATGCAATTATACATAAATAAGGAAATAAAAGTTCAAAAACGGATTTTATTTTATTTCTTTGTATATTTATGTCACAGTTGGTTTTGTGTCTTTTATTTTGTATTCTCACGGTCATGCTTCCTGTTTGTCATGTGATTCCCTTTGTGGATGTGTCCTGGTCTGATTGGCTCATTGTCTTGTC
Organism: Romanogobio albipinnatus; assembly: GCA_023566225.1. NCBI lineage: Eukaryota > Metazoa > Chordata > Actinopteri > Cypriniformes > Gobionidae > Romanogobio > Romanogobio albipinnatus. The sequence goes on along the minus strand of CM042256.1, from coordinate 1,303,712 downwards.
ATGTGGTTATGAGTTCTGGTTGTTCATTGGTTGTCATAGTCATGTGTTCTCCTGGTCTCTGTATAAATAGTCCTCATGTTTGTCTTGTCAGTTTGTTGTGTATTGTTCTCTGTACCTCTATTGGTGAGTCCACGCTTAGTCCAGGTTTAGTTTATTTCATGTTTCTATTCAAGATCAAGTCTAGTCTTTATGGTGTATTTGTTCTCGTATTGTTTAAATAATAAACTGCACTTGGGTTCACATAAACACGCCTCAGAGGAATCGTTACAGAATACACGACTGATAAAATGACCCCAGCAGTTCGCCTCTTGTGTCTCTGTCAAGGCAATCGTGCCGCAGAGGATTATGTAGAAGATTTTTGTGGACTCTGTTGGTGGACTTTAATGATGTGGTTTGAATGAACCCATTCGTTCCCAGATGCCTGGAGGGAAAACCCATTGACCTTGCATTATTACTGAGTGGATTCTCTTGTACTGTGGGGACAGTGGAAGAGGAAGCCCACATTTCTCCAGTATCTACCAAGCTAGAGCCCTCAGCCATCATGGCTGCCACACCAGAGTGTCTCCATGCCATATCTGGAGTTATTCAAGCTACGCCTGCCATGCCAGGGCCTGTTCATGTCATGGCCGCCACTCAAGAGCCTCTTCACAACATGGCTGCCACGCCTGAGCCCTCGGTCAAGATGGCCTCCACGCCTGAGCCCTCTGCCAAGATGGCCTCCACACCTGAGCCCTCTGCTAAGATGGCCTCCACGCCTGAGCCCTCTGCCAAGATGGCCTCCTCACCTGAGCCCTCTGCTAAGATGGCCTCCACGCCTGAGCCCTCTGCCAAGATGGCCTCCACGCCTGAGCCCTCTGCCAAGATGGCCTCCACGCCTGAGCCCTCGGCCAAGATGGCCGCCACCCCTGAGCCATCGGCCAAGATGGCGCCACACCCGGCGCCCTCGGTCAAGATGGCCTCCACGCCTGAGCCCTCTGCCAAGATGGCCTCCACGCCTGAGCCCTCTGCTAAGATTGCTTCCACGCCTGAGCCCTCTGCCAAGATGGCCTCCACGTCTGAGCCCTTGGTCAAGATGGCCGCCACACCTGAGCCATCGGCCAAGATGGCGCCACACCCAGAGCCCTCAGCCAAGATGGCCTCCACGCCTGAGCCCTCGGCCAAGATGGCCGCCACACCTGAGCCATCGGCCAAGATGGCGCCACACCCGGAGCCCTCGGTCAAGATGGCCTCCACGCCTGAGCCCTCTGCTAAGATTGCTTCCACGCCTGAGCCCTCTGCCAAGATGGCCTCCACGCCTGAGCCCTCTGCCAAGATGGCCTCCACGCCTGAGCCCTCGGTCAAGATGGCGCAACCCCTGAGCGCCACCCCTGGCGCCACTCCACGCCTGAGCCCTCGGCCAAGATGGCCGCCACACCTGGGCCCTCTGCCAAGATGGCCGCCACACCTGAGCCCTCGGCCAAGATGGCCTCCACACCTGAGCCCTTGGTCAAGATGGCCGCCACGCCTGAGCCCTCGGCCAAGATGGCCGCCACGCCTGAGCCCTCGGCCAAGATGGCCGCCACGCCTGAGCCCTCGGCCAAGATGGCCGCCACGCCTGAGCCCTCGGCCAAGATGGCCACCACAACTGAGCCCTCGGTCAAGATGGCCACCACGCCCGAGCCCTCTACCATCACGGCCCCAAACTATGCAGTCACCTTAAGAAGTGACCATGTCTCTATTTAAGATCAATCTAGTCTTTATTTTGTATTTGTTCACATTTTGTTTAAATATTAAACTGCACTTGGGTTCACATACACTCCCCTCAGTTAGAATCATTACAATTTATGCATTTTACTTTTTTTATATTTATTTATTTATGTATTTATTATTTCAGGAGTTTTGGCATTTCAAAACGAACCACCAAAATGCAGATTCAACTCAGTATGCAATGGGTTATTATTGCTATTTATTTTTACATACTAACTATTTAAAATGTATCAAATGTAATATTTATTTTACAGTTGAAAATATAATTTATTTTTATGTTTCGTAATATATTTCAGCTGCTAGGGGCATCAGGCCTCCTCACAAGCTCCACCCACTGATCATATGTTTGTATTTCAGCTCAAGTTCACCTGCTGATGTGTTCAGAGACGCCGGTGATGTAGAAGTTCTGGAGACGCCTGTGAACGGTGAAGTAGAAGAAGCTGATGATGATGATGATGAGGATGATGGTGGTAATGAGGATGATGATGATGATGATGGTGGTGTTGATGATGATGATGATGATGATGATGGTGGTGGTGGTGATGATAATGTCTCTGAGAATTTTGTATATGAAAATGAAAAAAATAATTTCTAAATTATGAAAAAAAAATTCACACCCAGAACTTGACATCAACGGTGAAGAGAAATGTTACTGATGGCTTTCACACATTCATTACCCAGAATTCAAGTTGCTGATACACAGAAACTGTTTGAGTTTCTGTAAATAACGCCTGTGGTTTCACACTGAATAATACAGTACATCAGTGTCACTGGACGAGCAGCCTTAAAGGGTTAGTTCACCCAAAAATGAACCAGTGGTTCAATATTAAAGGAGCTGTATGTAGGACTGTGGCCAAAACTGGTACTGCAATCACTTTCAAATGACTGTAGTGCGGTGTATCCCTCTACCCCTCCCCCCTGACTCGAGGTTGCCAGATAGGCTGCAGGATCCAGCGGGAACGTAGGCTGCTACACGGAGCTTTCAATGGCAAGTGACGAGTCGTACACAGTAAGTTTTTTTTTCTTTCCTTTTATTATGTTTATGCTTCAAGAGCGATGTTTTGTGAAGTAATTATGAATCGCAAAAATGTACTAATGGCGATTAGCCAAATATAATCGTAAATATGAACGCTCGTATGTGACAGTACATTCCCACATGAAAAATACTATAGTATATTATATTAAAATTACAGCAAAATTAATCTAGTAAATACTATAGTGTTTTTGAACCATACTGTAGTAAAGATGCTACAGTATATTGTAGTAACGTTATATTATAGTGTATACTACACTTTGTTAATTTACTGTAGTATATTTACTATAGGACGGTTCAAAAACACTATAGTATTTACTAGAGTAATTTTACTATAATATACTATAGTATTTTTTTCATGTGGGTTGTTAGAACAGTAAGTTAGCTGTTAGTCTAACTTGTAACGGTAGAAGCACAAGCCTAAGTCACTATGTGTAACAGATTTCAAAGATGCAGCTATTCATTTAGCTGAAGCTATAAGTGAAAGCGACCAGCTGTATTTTTAAACTTACCCTGCGGTACACGTCCATAACGCTAAAATATGTGATGTGGAAGATTACATGACATTCTATTATTTAGCTTGAAAAACAAGTAAGATACAAAACGTTAGCAAGTATAACGCGGGACAAATTACGCCATGTCAGCGTTCAATATCAACAATGGCTATCACATGGTTGATTTCAGTCCCATCAGAAACGATTGAGAGTAACTAAATAACATTTGCAATGGTCATACAGGTCAACTTGCAGCATGTTTTATCCACTATATATACGAAGAATGAATGAGGAATAATTTTTACCGAGGTAACGTTAGGCTACTGTCTCAAATACGTTTTCACATTGCCATAATAGGCGTGCTAATGTTGTTTTCCTCAGCGTCTCAGCATAATGACAGAGAAACGGGCTCTGATAATGCATTACTAATGTTAGCAATGACGACTCGCCATTTTTATTTCCCAAACAATTCCTTAACGTTACCTTTTCCATTCAATGACCCACCTCCTCCATCTGCGCTAACCTAACGTTACTTTGCACGAACATGCATAACTTTGTTCGACTGTCGTGAATATTTGAAATGTCCATTTACATTAAGTACAAGTTAGCCAAACATAGATGAACCTTACCTGGCATCTGTCTTCAAATTCTTCTCCGTTTTCAGCCGTCTCCATCTTTCAAAGGCATCTCCTATACAAATCATTGTTTTATTTCGGACACTGTCACGACATTTTTCTGATTCATATCGAGGTCGTTTAGGTTTCGTAAAGTTAGACATTGTTTATCCAAAAAGTTTGTAGCTGCAGCTGTGGTAACTAGAGCAGAGCTGGCAACCCGAATGCAGAAACACTCATAATTCGGATCGCGTGTCAAACCGCCAAACTTCTGAAATCACGTGACTTTGGCGTTCCGAAACACTGAATCGACTCACTGATTCGATACACTCCGAAGCTTCATGAAGCAGTGTTCTGAAATCACCCATCACTATACAAGTCGTTATTTCGTTTTTTTGGCCACCAAAAATATTAACGTCACTTTATAATATTAATATTGAACCACTGTACTCAACGGACTGATTTAAATATGTTTTTAGTACATAAATGGATCTGGAGAGTGTAAATTGCTTTGCTCCCTATGCAGGCCTCACTGAGCCTTCAGATTTCAACACAAATATCTTCATTTGTGTTCTGAAGATGAACGGAGCTCTTATGGGTGTGGAACGGCATGAGGGTGAGGAATACATGACATTTTCATTTTTGCATGAACCAACCCTTTAAACTGCAGTTAACTATCCTGTGTCCAGATGAGCACACTAGACACTGCAGGGATACGAGATGAACTAAAAACTGCATCCAGATCTCAGTCCTGCGTTCACACACTGCTGTAGAATGACAATCATACGAACTGCAGTTTGTGGTTTTGCTGTTAAACAGACAGAACATCTAAATGAAAAATAGCCCTGTGGTTAAACCTGCTTCTAGAATCAGCTTCAAGCATCCTGATAAATAACACACTAGATCTGCTGAAGAGATGTTCTACTACCTTATGATTAATATCAGTGAGAAAAGCATCCGCACCTGTGAGGTTGATCAGGACTCGTGTGATGAAGCTCTTGTGTCCTCCATCAGACTGAACTCCACACCAGTATTCTGAATGTTGTTCAGTCACATGACTGATGCTTCCCGTCAGGAGCCGCTCTTCTCTGTCATCATACAGCTGGATCTTTCCCTCACGCCTCCATCTTCTGCTCTCATTCACAGACGTCTCTTCAGCACAGAGATCAGCTCCAGATCTCCAGCAGAGAAACTTCACATCACTGCTGTGGGATTGTGGGTATTTGCAGCTGATGTTCACAGATCCTCCTGCAGCCGCTGATAGACTGATGCTCTTCACACAATCATCTGTTTCAGATCCAAATAAAGCGCAGTAATGTTAGAATGACCAGATATATTCATGGATTCACCTCATAATGACTGAAAGCGGCTCACCCTTCTCAATGTTCAGGCTAAACTCAGAGAAGAAACTGTAGTCTTCAGAAACTTTGACTGTAATCTTATATTCTCCAGAGTCGTTCTCATTCAGCTCTCTGATAAACACATGTAAGAGTCCTGCAGATCTGCCCTCATGAACGGAGAATCGTCTGTCATGTGTCCATTCTGAGGCTCTGTTAGTGTTTATTACAGGAAAACATTCTCCAGATTTACAGACGTCTATCAAAGGCGTCTCTTCCTGTGTCTCATATCTGAAGTTTATGATGACGTTTCCTCCTGAATATCCTCTCACGCTCCTGATTGGCTGATCTGTTCAACACAAACACAGATCATTTGTCATTTTGTTCTCAATATAAACACATTTATCTTCACTTTGCTACAACATTAATGAACTCAAGTCCAGATGATGAGTGTAAATCTTCCATCAGGAGATAAAAAGGTTATTGATGGCGTGAGTTATGAGTTAGACGAGTGAACGGCAGTAATTCCAGTCAGTGTTGAGTATCCTGATGTTGTGGAGTCTCAGTTACTCACCGGTGATAACCTTCAGATTCACTTCAGTGGAGGGATCTATTCCAACCATTTCAGTTCCACAATAGTACATCCCAGAATCCCGTTCTCTCAGATCTCTGATGGCCACTCTGAAGACGGCTGAACTTGTGTTGTCATACAGAGAGAATCTTCCAGAATCAACCCATTTATTTTTCTCATTAGTCTTGATTTGATCTGTGCACTCTGACCACTGTCCTTTACAAAAATACTTTTGATTCTCTGTATATCTTTTATTATATTTGCATGAGATTTTGACTCCGCCTCCTGAATATCCGGTCACTCTCATGGAGCTCACGACACCTACAACAAACCAGCATCTTAACACAACACTAATACACACTGAAGGGAGATTCATGTCAAAGGTCATTAGTTATGGATAAAGACTTGTGTTCATTATTTAATCTCTGTTCTGGTTCTTCTGAGTTCAGATTCTTACCAGGAATCATCAGCAGAGTGAAAGTCCAGATGATCTTCATTCTTCTCTCTTATTAAATGATCTTCTCTGTTGTCTGTAGATTCAGTTCTTCTGAAGCTCTCGATGTGTGTTCAGAGGAGTTTTGAGTGTTTCTTTCCTGTTAGATGTTTAACATGAAATGCTGAATGTGACGGAGACGCCCAGTTCCTCTGAGAGAGAGAGAGAGAGAGAGAGAGAGAGAGAGAGAGAGAGAGAGAGAGAGAGAGAGAGAGAGAGAGAGAGAGAGAGAGAGAGAGAGAGAGAGAGAGAGAGAGAGAGAGAGAGAGAGAGGGAGATTTTATCACATATAACACACTTACATTAACATCAATAGATATACATTCACATAATTCACATTAAAATAAAATGGGGGACGCATTAATGCCGCTGAGAGACGCTTGGATTTGTTGAGCCCATGTCCAGCCTCTCATGGGAACGGTATTCCCTGTGGCTGTGGCTCTTTCAGCAGATAATGCGCCGCCACAAAGCACAAATGCTTCAGGAATGCTTTGAGGAGCACAACAACGAGTTTGAGTCCAAATTCCCCAGATCTCAATCCAATCGAGCATCTGTGGGATGAGCTGAACAAACAAGTCCGATCCATGGAGACCCCCCCTCACAACTTACAGGACTTAAAGGATCTGCTGCTAACATCTTGGTGCCAGGTACCACAGCACACCTTCAGGGGTCTAGAGGAGTCCATGCCTCGGCGGGTCAGGGGGACCAACACAATATTAGGTCATAATGATTAACCCTGTCAGAGAACTTTTAACTACTGCTTTACTCAATTAGGTGACTTAAAAATAACTTAATTCCGTGATATTGAAGTTACATTAACACATTTTATTACACGCTCTGTGGAATACTTGATTCTGATTGGTCATTTGCGTGTATGTTATTCCCAGATAACAACCGCCAGTGTGAATAACACACCGCTCATCCGGGTACTGCGAGTTATCTTGACTGGTACTACTTGTGCTTAACGTGTCGCTCTGCTGTCGCTGACTGTCTGGCGCCATTTTGTGACAGAAAAACTTAACCACCACGGGTTACAATGGAAGACTTCAAGCGTTTCACGGCCAGAACTTTAGTTTAAAAAGTTTTAAAGGGTTAGTTCACCCAAAAATGAAAATTATGTCATTAATTACTCACCCTCATGTCGTTCGACACCCGTAAGACATTCGTTCATCTTCGGAACACAAATGAAGATATTTTAGTTGAAAGCTGATGCTGAGTAAGGCTTCAGATAGGCCTCCATAGGGATTCAGGACATTCAAACTCACAAGACCCATAAAAGGCACTAAAAACGTCGTTACAAAGTCCATCTCACTACAGTGACTCTACAATAATGTTATGAAGCGACGATAATAGTTTTTGAGCGAAAAAAAAATAAAAATAACGACTTTATTCCACAAGTTCTGTCTTCCTCTGCCGCAAACTCACGAAGCGACGCATGCGCGAGAATATGACGTAGGGCCGGCGTTCGGGAATCCATGAAATGCACACTTTAGTCCCATTTTGAGCTCTACGCCGAGACCTAAAGCACGATCAATGTAGAATTCAACAGCTGAGATACGGCGCGTCTTCCTCTGCTCGTTATAAACACATCTCGTCCTCGCTTCTGGGTCACGTGTCCGAACGCCGGCCCTACGTCATATTCTCACGCATGCGTCGTGCTGCTTCGTGAGTCCACAGCACAGGAAGACAGAACTTGTGGAATAAAGTCGTTATTTTGATTTTTTTTTCGCTCAAAAACTATTGTCGTCGCTTCATAACATTATTGTAGAGTCACTGTAGTGAGATGGACTTTGTAACGACGTTTTTAGTGCCTTTTATGGGTCTTGTGAGTTTGAATGTCCTGAATCCCTATGGAGGCCTGTCTGAAGCCTTACTCAGCATCAGCTTTCAACTAAAATATCTTCATTTGTGTTCCGAAGATGAACGAATGTCTTACGGGTGTCGAACGACATGAGGGTGAGTAATTAATGACATAATTTTCATTTTTGGGTGAACTAACCCTTTAAATATGGATATGTTTCTAACAACCGGCTGGATGTACATTATCCCTTACATGCCTGTGTAATTTGATTCATGTGAACCCAATAAACCTGGTTAAATAAAACACATTAACTGAATACCTTTGTTCGGTGCTGCTGTCTCTCCAAATCATGCTGTTATTCTTTGACAGTTCTTGATCCTCGTCCACCCGTCCTGACGTGGCCATCACAGGTACAGCACCATCACAGTACAGACGAGAAGAGATTGTTGAATAAAGTCGTTATTTGTGTTTGTTTTTGCGCACTAAAGTATTCTCATCTCTTCATCACATTAAGGCTGAATCACTGGAGTCACATGGACTATTTAAACAATGTCTTTACTGCCTTTCTGGACCTTGAAAGTGTTCATCACACTGCTGTCTATGGAGGGGTCAGAGAGTTGTCTGGTCATCACCAGATCAAGCTCAATTTAAGATTGAACATTGGTCTGGGGAGTCTGCTCTGTATTTTCTACTGCACACGCGAGCATAAACGCGCATAAATTAAATGACTCTGTACGCAATTGGATAGTCCTTCAACCAATCAGACCACAAGAGGCGTGATCAACGGCAACGACCCATCGCTTCTCTATCCGTCATCGTGATAATCCCTCCAATAGCGCGCCAGGTGGATAAGCCAGTCTGTGATTGGTTTCCGCAAAAGAGTAACAGAAGCAGTAGAAATGTGCTGATGAGTGTACGGGTTTCCAGACTGAGTTGCCGGGCGAAATCAAATCGCTGGCAGATCAGGCTGGGTTTACCCAATCTAGTCAGAGAGCTCTGGGGTTTCATCAGAAATATCTTCATCTGTGTCTGAAGATGAACGAAGGTCTGACGGGTTTGAGACCACATGAGGAATTAATGACAGGATTTACATTTTTGTGTGAATTAACCCTTTAATTCAATCGCTATGTCACTACTTTCGCGTCTATTCATGTCCATTTGACACAGGGTTTCTGCAGGCTTTATGAAGGTAACGTTTAGACCCTTTTAAGGCCTAGAATAAACTAAAGGGAACATAACACATTAATATGTTCTCTAAATGTAAATGAGCACACAATGAGTTAAACTAAAGGGAACATAACACATTAACATGTTCTCTAAATGTAAATGAGCACACAATGAGTTAAACTAAAGGGAACATAACACATTAATATGTTCTCTAAATGTAAATGAGCACACAATGAGTTGTATTAGTGACACTTCAAAGTTTGACAAAAAACAATTTCCAACAGATCTCCATAATTTTTTTATTTTACAAACAATAGCTAAAAAGTTTGAGATGAGAAATCTTGTGACGGTGATTTTATGATTAAAACAAGAACAAATATCTGCTAATGTGTTCATAAAAATCAACTTAATTCAAATGCAAGTAATTTTCATTCCCAATGATATTTGTTCTTGTTTTAACCCGTTTAATCCCACCGGCCACTTCCGTGTCTTTTTTCTTATTTCTGGAAGCTCCAAAAGTGTTGTTGGCTCTGGGCAGGAAATTCAACTTTTAAATTAGGGATGTCACCATGGGCGTCAGAAGCAAAAGAAATGTGGGTGGGTCCTCTCTCAGAAACATTTTACTGGAGTAGATGCCATTTACATTAAGTACATATACCGCCTTGTTTGCTAAACGTCTGGTTGGGAAAGACAAAATGACATAAATCACCATATCATTGAGAGCAGCAGTAGTGTAGGGGTCAGACGCATGGCATCAAGTTTTGATGCAAATCGACCCGCGGTTCGAAATCCGCCTTTTGCCGAACTCACTCTACTCCCTTTTCCCATCACTTATCAGAAAATATTAGAAAAGTGGAAATAAAGCGTCTAATGTGTTTAATAATAAGTGTTTATAGGTTGGTTAGGGGAAGGTGAACAGACATGTGCTGAATTAGAGACGATGAAAGTGAGTAGGTCCAATATCATTGATCATAAAAAGTGGGTCGCGTCCTGTCCTCACACAATGGTTCCGATGCCCATGGATGTCACTACCAAAATTCCATAATCATAAATGGTACAACCATAAAAATTTGACGGTACTGAAGGGGCAGGTCAGATACCTGTGTCTCTTCTTTTATACGCCTATCCTTCTCAATGTTTCTTTTTATTATTTCCATAACCTGAATAATCAAGGATAATCAATCTATGTATCTCTTTCTCTGCCGTCATATATTTAGTTTAAAGATAATTGTAATTCAGTGTGATTTTATACTTTTATATATTTAGTTTAAGGATGATGATTTTGGAGATTTTGGTATTATATTTGCTGTGTGCTTTTGGATTCACATTCTTTAGGTGCAGCTCTGATGTCTGTGTCAAGGCGTGCTGACAGACAACTGTCCTTGGTGTGTAAAGACACCCTGGGAATGAGAAGGCCCCTCAGCATGTGTTATACTATATGTCTTCCTAAAGTGACCTTAGGGTCACATGTGTTAAAGGTCTACGTGACTTTTCGGGGACTCAGAGAAATGTACCTCTTTTAAATGCTTTTCATACTAAATAGAATAAATTCACTTCTGTACTAGATGTAGTATCAGCATGTTTTGGAGAAGTGCTTTGTTGATAGTTAGTTAAGATGTTCTCAACCTTGAGGAAACTGTTATTCCCTGGAGCTTTGGTGTATGTGCGTTGCATGATCTGTGCAGATTCAGTATTGGAGATGGGCTTTTCTGAAGACGATGCCAGACCTGGAAACGCCTTTATATGACCAACTAGTCTACCCATTTTAGTGATATGCTCTACTATCTATCCTTGTGTGGAAATTTACTGTGACTGCATGTTCTCTGAGCCAATCAGAATCATTCCACATGACAATAATGACGTGGTTAGACCTTGAAAACAGTAGAACTGTTCAGAAATTGTATGTACTTTGGGCGGAGGCGGGGAGACTGTTAGAGGGAGCGCGGCCTACGAACTCCTTGTGAGATGGCTTCTGCTGATGAAACTGCAAACTATTCTTCAGTAAATTTTTCTTGAATTAATCTAACTCATGACTCTTGGTCTTCATTTTTCACTACTGGTCCTGGGTCCTAAGCTGTTACCACAACAGTTTTGGTGGAGAATGCGGGCAATCATTCCTTGGTACACCTCTGGCAAACAAGTAAACAAGGTAGTAAGCTTTTGTTATTTTTGGTTAGGGCTGTCTGACTGGAAGAGATTGGAAAAGAAGAGCAGTGTACTTCGCTTCATTCCGCTTGTGAAGAGTGAGGCATAATTATACTAAGAGTTAATGGTATACTATAAGAAGTCGCTGATAGGGTCGTTACGTGCTGCTTCTCCAGGGATTAAAGTCCCCAGGAGTTAGAGTGCTTACGCATAGGTAACGGTAGTTGACAGTGCAAAGGAGCGGACTCAAGAGAGGGGGTGTTGGTTTAAGATCGCCACCTCCATCTCTGATGGTATAATTTCAGGTGAGTATGAACTTTGACTAAAATGATGGCTAACAATTTCAGTGACATGATCAGTCCAGATAAAGATTTTGAGACGAAAGAGAGCAAACGCTGTAAGCAGCTTTGCTCTGAAGCCCTGACATCAAATAAATTTGAAGGAATTATTAAGGAAATGGGCAGCAAAGGTTTTAATTCTAATTGGAAAGTTAATCAGAAACTTGACTGGCTAAAAGCTAAAAGACTGGAAAATGTTTTAATTCCTAACTGTTTGTGAGATAAGTTGGCAGAAATCACTGGGAATTACATTTACATTTATGCATTTAGCAGACGCTTTTATCCAAAGCGACTTACAACTTGGGGAAACATGAAGCGATTGGTCATGAAGAGTCGAGAAGCGCAATAAGAGCCTGAAATCCTGAGAGCGTGTACATTGCTCAGTGTAGCACAGGCTAGAGTAGGGAGGGAAAAAGGAAGAGAAAGAGGAAAGGAAAGGTTTTTTTTTATTATTATGTAATTTTAATTATGTAAGATTTGGTCTGTGTAGTCTGAGTAAAGGACTTGAGGTTGTTTTTGAAACAAAAAACAAAAAAAAAGGCCAAGAGATGTGTGAGCAGCCAGTCTGATCTGCCCGTTTACGTTTGAAAACGTAATTTCTGGCAAAGGATAGAGTTAAAAGGAAATGAAAGATGCTTATTTGAAAACAATTTTAATTTCTAGCCAGGTCTTACACTGAGCTAGTGCGAAGTGTGATGTTTAGTGCAAAACAGATGTAATCTCTAGCCAAGTCTTATGCTGTGCTAGAGTGACAAGTTAAAAATTTATGAAAATGCAGTACCAGTTCTTAATGCCTAGGAGTCTCTCTCTCTCTCGAAACCAGCTCAAGGCTGATATCTGAGCCTGTGCCACAGCGTAAGAGCACAGGGCATCACTTGAAAATAATAAGACATGTTTTAGGTAAAACATAGTGTGTGAAAAGATATAAGATGTTTTTACACACAGACCTTAAATGAGAATGAATTTAACATTAAAGTTAAAGTCTTAGAAGGCTGTTGAAAAGGTTAAAAAAGAGCAATTCATGTTTAATGTGTGTGTGGGTGTGACTGCACTTTATGTTTTGTATGTGTTTGTTGCTAGAACTGTTCTGTCCTGATTGGGTGTCATTAACCTCTGGAATGAGTGTTTGACCATTACAGATGGGTTAAGGTAAACGACAACCTTTAGAGAAACTGATAATTTTGAAGGAATCTGGTGAAAAGATGATCCAGAACAAGGGACGAGCTTTAAATGGATTGTTATCCAGCTCTGTCTGTTATGACGACTTTTGTCATTTATGATGTTGATTTGAATTACTCTCTGGATTAGTTCAAGTGGAATTGTAAAGTTAAAGATTGCCGTCCATCATGGGTTAAAACCCTTGTCTAAATTCAACTGAGGGCCTAAATTTAAATAATGTCAATTGATTAAAAATGGTAGACGTAAATGTTATAGACTTGACGGCAGAGACAAAGTGACAAATTGGCTGAAGTCACTTCTAAATCATCCAGAGACTCCCTCAAACTTCTGAAAGGCCAGAGGGTGACCAAAGAGATAACTTCTAAAAGGAAAAGTTTTATTTTTACTTTATTTTAATTTTCAATGATATTTTGATTTATATAGAACCACAATTAATGTTAAAGAAGCAAGTGACTTCAAGTCTCTCTGTGTGACTGGGATTGAGATAAGAGGAATATAATATTTTGGTTTCTGCAGAGCAGTAGAGATAAGAAACAATAATGATCATATGGTGCATCTGCAGACCATATTTTTGATAGAGGAATAATGAGAAATAGCCCAAAGATTAATGTTGTGAGAAATAGAATTTATGAACACCTGTAAAGTTAAAAGGAGGAAATATAGATATGAATGAACAAATCATTTTAAAACGGCTTTAAAGAAATTGATGATGACTTAAAGTCCAAATTTAAAGTAATATGGGAGATTATGAAAAAAAATTGTTCTTGGTAAAGTTATGACACCTTTGGGTGTAAGTGGCAAGATAAGGCTAGTGAGGATTTGATGAAGTATCACTGCCAAGTGACATGAATTATGAGGTTTAAGATTTTGGTCATTTGGAGCTTACACCTGAAGAGTTTTAATGAACAAGACGTTGAGAATAAAAGCAAATTTTAAAAAAGGGTACTTTAAAGAAAACCCTGATGAATGATTTTGAATGTTTTACTAATAACATGGTGATTAATAATTGGGTATTTAATATGACTAAGCATAATGTCAACAAGATAAAGATGAGTGAACAAGCTGATTGGATATAATAAGAATTGATAATTAAGTCATTTGGATGAAAAGGTTTTAACATTATTTTTTTTTTTTTTATGGATAGGTTAATCAACGGTTATGTGTTCTATGATGGGTGAAAATGGGTCTGTTGGATTTTTTTTTTTTTTTTTTTTAAATAAAAAAAGGGTTCTTGAGTAAAAATTAGGAACAGGTTTATGTTTTAAGTGGAAATAATGAGATGGATGATATTAATTTTTTCTTTTATTTTCTTGTTTTTTTTAGAAAGAAATGTATAATGTGTTATAAAAATTAAGGTGGTACATGCTATATGAGACTGAATGTAATTAGATGGATTATTCTGTTGTTTATTTTTTATTTTTTTACTTTTTATTTTTATTTCAGGCCACTATTGCGTTTTGTACCTGAAAAAGATCTGTTTTGAAAAATAATAATAATAATAATTAAAGTAATTACAATCCCTATTTTTGAGAGATATATCTTGGTGGTAATGATGACATGGGGTGTTAATTTACTATGTCGTCGTAAGGATGAATATGTGCTTGTTAGTGTTCAATCAAGCCAATGATAAAGTCAAATTATCCCAATTAAATTCTTGAAGGAAAAATAGTTTTTCTGTTTTTCAAAATTATAATCTGACAAGTGGGGCATTGGAAATTAGGAAGCAGCCTAAATTGGTAGAACATTAATACCCCAACATTGGCCTCAATAGAAACTTAAAGGGTGGGTTCTAAAATTTACTGCCTCTCCAATATAATTGTAAATATCCTAATAAAATTTTTAATCAAAGTCTTAATCCATATTTATCTTTCTATATTATTATCATGAATTTAATGAGCCTGTCCAGGTATGATTTTGTTTCTTCCTTTATATTTTCTAAAGTTTATATTTGGTCTCTGAGTGGTGACTGAGGGTTCGTCCTAGACGTGTGTGATGTCTCACAAGAACACTCATATCAGGAAAACTGTGTGATCAGGAACTATAATTAACCTGTCTCCATGTTTTTATTCTTTTGAAAGCAGACCAGATGGCTCTGGTGACTCTCGATTGCACTTTCCAAAAGGCTCCAGAAAATATTGGATCCTGTTTAGGGTCAAAGATCTCAAACGATGACGAGGTGAGCACGATGTGGTTTTCCCATTGACGGGTAAGACTTCCTGAAGATTGAAATTTTATTGTTTAATGTTATTTTTATTTGGTATTATTATGTTTTATTATTTTTTATAATTATTTGTATAATGTAAAATGTAAAGTCAGGCTGTTTCTGAACATGTGTCCCAAGGAGAGACATGGATGAGCTATATTTGTTACAGGAATGTGCATACTTACAGAACATGTTTCCACTGATGCATACAGTAGCATGCATCTGTTCCATGATGTATTGTCAACTGATTCTTTATAAGGAAAGTGGATTGTGCAACATATGTAAGCATGATGTATACGCTCTATTTTAAACATAGGACGCATGTTTCTTTTCCTTCTAAGGAAGTTTCCTCCTAGTAAGATCCTCTGCTAATAGTATATAACATTCAAATTGAGTGTCCTGCCTCAGATGGGAGATGGGAGATGGAAGATGGGAGACGAGAGAGAGAGATAGAAGACGGGAGAGAGGGACAGGGGAGGATGGAGAAGGGAGAGAAATGGAGGAATGGAGAAACATACAGCTGGCATGAGACAATAACTTTTCAATGTCTCTACTATGTCTGACATATAAAAATAATAAATAAAGAGATCTCTTGGCAAATTACTGGTATCCGGTCCTGTGATTCAATCATAACGGGGACAAAGCTGAATTTTCAGATCAACAGTTGGCGTCACGAACAGGATTTGCATTTCAGACAGTTGTCTCAATCAGTTCATCAGGTAAGACATTTTCTTTTTATTAAAGATTCTAAGTCTGCCTGATGATATATATACTGTTGAGACAGTGACTGAAACTGCTAAAAAGTACTGTGTTATTTTGAAATACCAGTTGTGTTGCCAATAAATGTGTCAGACATAGTTTCATTTTAAGTAATTTAATTTGATGCAACTTGTTTAAGTTGTTCTGATCAATGGACCTCCAAAATATTGAATGAAGCTGGGTAAAAGTGGATTCTTTTGTGCAAAAGACCATTTTGTCAAATTTTCGGGAGATTAATCCGTAATGCGATTTAGCAATTAGTTCGTTGTGACTGTAAGGTGGTCGGAACACGGCGAGACTGCAGTTTTGTTTTATTTTTAAATTTTGTTATTTTTAGGCAGAGAAATCTCTAAAGTGTCCTTCTCGCAATAGAGCCGTGCTTAGAAGAGGTACGGGGAAGTGCAACGAACTGTGAGATTAGAGCGGTTTAAAGTGGCGGGTCTGCGCTAAAGGTTGCGCAGCTTTAGAAAACCCTAAAACGTTTAAACACGCTAAAGGTATAAGGCGCCTTGATGAATAAAAGTGGCTAGAATCGTTGGCCTTCTGATTTTGACAGTAAAGCTGTTCAGTATTTGGGGAGGAGACTGATCTGAGTTCAACTGAAAAGAAAAATGAAAAGAAAAATTATTTGAGTTAAACTGAATTTTAAAGTAAAATACAATTGAAAATATATGAGTTAACTTTTAACTGTTTCTTTTTCCTTTCCTCGAGTTTCTCAAGTGTTCAGAAGCGAGAGCAGCCCCTCCCTTTGGAATTCACCCTATACCCTCCTCTCTACACACACACACACACACACACACACACACACACACACACACACACTTATAAATAGATAGCCTGCTGATTCTCTAGTTCACATAGAGAAACATATACAAATTATTTGCAAAATGGCTGCAAACAAAGAAAGCACCTGCAAGATACATTTCTAGATGAGATCAAATGACAAAAATATATGGTGTTTAATATATATATAAAAAAAAAAAATAAAAAAAAAAAAGGAAAAAGACAAAAGACAAATATAAACAAAGATGCAATTGAAAACATGCCATTTCTGGTTAAGCCAGAGTAGAAAAATTGTAGAATAAAACTATGTTAAAAGTTTATGAAAATGCAGTCCTGGGGCATTGTGGACTTTGCCTCAGTGGTTTCTCTCTCATTCAAAGACAGCTGAATGCTATTTGAGCCTGTGCTATGAGTGATACGGTATTTATAGTAAAGCACAGTGTTTCAGTGGGAAATCATAGACACAGTGATGTTAAAGAAATGATACTAGGCAATTGGTAATTAAATGTTTCAAGCAAAACTCATTCACTCAATCTTTTAAATAAATACAGACCTTAAATGATATAAGTGATCATTTTGGATTAGTTACTCTATGACCAGTAACTTCTTTGTCTCATCTTTGTCTTCACCATGTACAGGGCGATGGCTCCGGTTACAGATGAAGCAGAGCTTTACTCTGAACGGATGGTTGTAATAACTAATTGATTTAAGTGATTAATAGTGCTGTTATTAATCTGTCTCCATGTTTTGAAACTATTAGGCATTCCAACTGGCTCTGATGGCTCTTGAATGCAATTCCTTGATTCTGTTGAAGAAAACGCCTGTCAAAGGTTTCGTAATGGAAAGAGTGGTTACCAGTGGGCATGAGGTGATTTCTCAATGACGGATAAGATCCACTTTTGGCCAAAAAGGGACAATCTAAGGCAGAGATTTTACCGCCGCCATTGGGCATCTCCTGAAGGGAGGTGTGATTGTGAGATGTGTATGAGAGTGAGAAGATGTTTGTAAGGCCAACAGCATCATTGAAGGGAGAGCTGTGAGAAGTTACAGTAGTCTGCCCTAGAAATGTGAGCTCCTCCATACCAGATCACCAGCAACCACATTCCTTTGATGGTTTGTTATGCCAGGGGACGACACCCTGGGAAAGGAGATCACTTATGAAGAGCTAAGGGGAATGGGCTTTCAAGAACCAGCTGAGACCATGAGGGATTGTAATTCATTCCTGTGGAGACCATAACATTTTTTTTAATTTATATCAGAAACATGAAGTTGGTTGCCTTATGTGCAAATATTGTATAGAAGTTTAATATTCAGCATAATGGGAATCTCTGAAAGTGTAAATATTGAACTAACATGTCTCTATCATAGTTTTCACTCCTGTAGATCATCAGACATGACAGGATAATTCCAACACATGGTGGTAGTTAAAGATGAAGACTGCTTTTGCTGATTTAAGAGAAGTTCTGGATAACAAAGATTAAGAGAATTCAACATTTAAACTAAAGAAAAGCTTATGAAGATCTTAGCATAACTTATTTTAGATTGTTGGAATCATTCTAATACAAAACAACTGAGTTGAATTTTTTAAACAAATGAATAATGAACAGACATGTTTCAAGACATGCTTTGATAAGAGATGAAGATATTCTCAATATAAAATATTGATAAAACTGAGAATGGGAAATAAAGAGTGAAATAGAGGATTTTATACATACTACACAACCCCACAAACAATCAACACCTGCTGACTGATTCACAACCCCAAGGGATAGGATTCTTTAATATCAACGTTTATGTTAGTTTGTTATTTTAACCAGGAACTGAAGGAATTCAGCCGAATGAGTTCAGGTACTGGCGAAGATTCATTAACATTTCCTTTCTTAGATGACTGGGGTACATTTTAAATGCATACACACAGACGTAAGTTACACACATAGTATGCGGGGACATATCATGGGTCGGGGTTATTTGTTTGTTTGTTTTCTGTTTGTGTTTTTCTTTCTTTTGCCTTTCCTTTTCTTCACTATTGCTCCACTAGATGGCCACTGGAGGGGTGACGGTGTAGAACTGACTGTCGTAGTTCCAGAGGAGGGACTGAAGATTGAAATTTTATTGTTTAATGTTATTTTTATTTGGTATTATTATGTTTTATTATTTTTTATAATTATTTGTATAATGTAAAATGTAAAGTCAGGCTGTTTCTGAACATGTGTCCCAAGGAGAGACATGGATGAGCTATATTTGTTACAGGAATGTGCATACTTACAGAACATGTTTCCACTGATGCATACAGTAGCATGCATCTGTTCCATGATGTATTGTCAACTGATTCTTTATAAGGAAAGTGGATTGTGCAACATATGTAAGCATGATGTATACGCTCTATTTTAAACATAGGACGCATGTTTCTTTTCCTTCTAAGGAAGTTTCCTCCTAGTAAGATCCTCTGCTAATAGTATATAACATTCAAATTGAGTGTCCTGCCTCAGATGGGAGATGGGAGATGGAAGATGGGAGACGAGAGAGAGAGATAGAAGACGGGAGAGAGGGACAGGGGAGGATGGAGAAGGGAGAGGGGAGAGAAATGGAGGAATGGAGAAACATACAGCTGGCATGAGACAATAACTTTTCAATGTCTCTACTATGTCTGACATATAAAAATAATAAATAAAGAGATCTCTTGGCAAATTACTGGTATCCGGTCCTGTGATTCAATCATAACGGGGACAAAGCTGAATTTTCAGATCAACACTTCCTATGGCCTGACGGGGAGCAACCCAAGCCAGGGAAATCACGATAAGTCACCATAAGTGTTTATCGGTTAGGGGAAGGTGAACAGACATGTGCTGAATTAGAGACGATGAAAGTGAGTGGGTCCAATATCATTGATCATTAAAAGTGGGTCGTGTCCCGTCCTCACACAATGGTTCCGATGCCCATGGATGTCACTACCAAAATTCCAGTAGTCGGTACCAATACCATAACAATTTACGATACTCAGTACCAATTTCAGAACCACAGCTAAATGTTTAAAAAATATATATATTTAACTACTTAAAATGTATTAAGTTTATTATTTATGATGATAATCCTTACAAGTAAAGAATGCAAACATTTAAAGGTGTAACAATGACTCAGGAGGATTGGGATCCATTTGCAGTTTATTAAGATTAGACAAACTCACGGTGTAAACAGGCGTAGTTGGGTAAACCAGGGAGAACAGCAGTGTCAGAGGCAGAGCATAAAACATGGCCATAACAGGCAAGAGTCAGGGCAGGCAGCAAGCGGCCGAATAAGCAGAGTCCAGACAAACACAGAACAAAGGGCAGAACACAATCAGTGTCGGGAGAACAGGCAGGGTCATGAATACATTACAGTATGGGGGCAAAACAAGACTTCACGATGAGTTTGTGAAAGTTCAGAGTTTATATAGGCAGGGTGACAAGGATCAGGTGTGCAGTAATCAGTCCCAGAGTGAGGGTTTATGGGAAATGAGTCCGACTGAGAGTCAGTATTCGGGTGATGTGACCTCTGATGGCCGACGGTGGGATCTTCACCAGCGTTTGTGACTAAAGACTGAATGCTGTTTAAAAGTTAACATTGTTTATAAAAAAAGATCAAGTGAAAAATAATCAACCATCTAGGCATAATTATTATTATTAGGAGACGTATTATTATTACATAGAGACGGCGCTAAATCTACTGTACAACAGCAGCCCAATATATTCTGTCAATTTCATTTTTTTTAAACCAAACTTTTATTTTGACGGGTTTGAGTGATCTTTGAGTGTCTGTGTTCATGATATGACAGTTTCCTCAAATGAAACAATTCTCATGAAGTGACCATGTCCTCATATAGTGACACACGGCAGAGTGTGTGTGTGAGTGTGTGTGTGTGTGTGTGTGTGTGTGACTTCATTCACACAGAGACGCAGAACATGCAGGAGTAATATGTAAATAGTAAGTTGCAGTTTAATATCACTGGTATATATTGGGCTTCAGTCTGGAGTCCTGCGCTTAGATAAACACAGAAGCGGCTGAACGCAGCTGCGGGGACCGGATATACTCGGGAGTCTGGACTGCAGAAATGCTGGAATAATTTCAGGACCGACTTGGCACCGAAGTACCGGTACTTGTGACATCCCTGCACTGTAAAAAAAACATTTATGTGATGACCATACAAAACACTTGGTTCTCCGTGGTTCCAACATCTGTTGTGGGTTTATGGGATGGCCTGGATGATGGTGGGGGTGATGATGATGATGATGATGATGATGATGATGATGATGATGATGATGATGATGATGATGATGATGATGATGATGATGATGGTGATATCTCTGAAAATGTTGTATATGAAAATTAATTTCTATATTATGCTTTTTTTTCACACCAGAACTTGACATCATTCTCTAATGGTGAAGAGACATGTTACTGATGGCTTTCACACATTCATTACCCAGAATTCAAGTTGCTGATACACAGAAACTGTTTGTTTGAGTTTCTGTGAATAACGCCTGTGGTTTCACACTGAATAATACACTACAGCAGTGTCACTGGACGAGCTCCCTTAAACTGCAGTTAACTATCCTGTGTCCAGATGAGCACACTAGACACTGCAGGGATACGAGATGAACTAAAAACTGCATCCAGATCTCAGTCCTGCGTTCACACACTGCTGTAGAATGACAATCATACGAACTGCAGAACATCTAAATGAAAAATAGCCCTGTGGTTAAACCTGCTTATAGAATCAGCTTCAAGCATCCTGATAAATAACACACTAGATCTGCTGAAGAGATGTTCTACTACCTTATGATTAATATCAGTGAGAAAAGCATCCGCACCTGTGAGGTTGATCAGGACTCGTGTGATGAAGCTCTTGTGTCCTCCATCAGACTGAACTCCACACCAGTATTCTGAATGTTGTTCAGTCACATGACTGATGCTTCCCGTCAGGAGCCGCTCTTCTCTGTCATCATACAGCTGGATCTTTCCCTCACGCCTCCATCTTCTGCTCTCATTCACAGACGTCTCTTCAGCACAGAGATCAGCTCCAGATCTCCAGCAGAGAAACTTCACATCACTGCTGTGGGATTGTGGGTATTTGCAGCTGATGTTCACAGATCCTCCTGCAGCCGCTGATAGACTGATGCTCTTCACACAATCATCTGTTTCAGATCCAAATAAAGCGCAGTAATGTTAGAATGACCAGATATATTCATGGATTCACCTCATAATGACTGAAAGCGGCTCACCCTTCTCAATGTTCAGGCTAAACTCAGAGAAGAAACTGTAGTCTTCAGAAACTTTGACTGTAATCTTATATTCTCCAGAGTCGTTCTCATTCAGCTCTCTGATAAACACATGTAAGAGTCCTGCAGATCTGCCCTCATGAACGGAGAATCGTCTGTCATGTGTCCATTCTGAGGCTCTGTTAGTGTTTATTACAGGAAAACATTTTCCAGATTTACAGACGTCTATCAAAGGCGTCTCTTCCTGTGTCTCATATCTGAAGTTTATGATGACGTTTCCTCCTGAATATCCTCTCACGGTCCTGATTGGCTGATCTGTTCAACACAAACACAGATCATTTGTCATTTTGTTCTCAATATAAACACATTTATCTTCACTTTGCTACAACATTTATGAGCTCAAGTCCAGATGATGAGTGTAAATCTTCCATCAGGAGATGAAAAGGTTATTGATGGCGTGAGTTATGAGTTAGACGAGTGAACGGCAGTAATTCCAGTCAGTGTTGAGTATCCTGATGTTGTGGAGTCTCAGTTACTCACCGGTTATAACCTTCAGATTCACTTCAGTGTAGGGA
Source organism: Romanogobio albipinnatus (assembly GCA_023566225.1). Classification (NCBI taxonomy): domain Eukaryota; kingdom Metazoa; phylum Chordata; class Actinopteri; order Cypriniformes; family Gobionidae; genus Romanogobio; species Romanogobio albipinnatus. The sequence goes on along the minus strand of CM042256.1, from coordinate 1,281,219 downwards.
TCACGTCCACCTATTTCAGTTCCACAATAGTACATCCCAGAATCCCGTTCTCTCAGATCTCTGATGGTCACTCTGAAGACGGCTGATCTTGTGTCGTCATACAGAGAGAATCTATCCTTCTTAACCCATTTATTTTTCTCATTAGTCTTGATTTGATCTGTGCACTCTGACCACTGTCCTTTACAAAAATACTTTTGATTCTCTGTATATCTTTTATCATATTTGCATGAGATTTTGACTCCGCCTCCTGAATATCCGGTCACTCTCATGGAGCTCACGACACCTACAACAAACCAGCATCTTAACACAACACTAATACACACTGAAGGGAGATTCATGTCAAAGGTCATTAGTTATGGATAAAGACTTGTGTTCATTATTTAATCTCTGTTCTGGTTCTTCTGAGTTCAGATTCTTACCAGGAATCATCAGCAGAGTGAAAGTCCAGATGATCTTCATTCTTCTCTCTTATTAAATGATCTTCTCTGTTGTCTGTAGATTCAGTTCTTCTGAAGCTCTCGATGTGTGTTCAGAGGAGTTTTGAGTGTTTCTTTCCTGTTAGATGTTTAACATGAAGTGCTGAATGTGACGGAGACGCCCAGTTCCTCTGAGAGAGAGAGAGAGAGAGAGAGAGAGAGAGAGAGAGAGAGATTGACTTTTAAAGCTAGTATACAAAACACACAGACACAAAAATAAATAATAATAAAAATAATAATAATGTAGAAAAAATTAATTTAAAACCCATATTTCCAAACTCGCTCATTGTCACTAAAGCTTCTCTCACACACCACCTCATTTAAAAAGGTACATTAATAGTTTGTAATATGCAAACTCAATAGCAACCATATACTGTATTCTACCAATGATTTAAAAAGAGACAACAAATCAACATCTTGACCAGCATTTTTGCATTGATGTGTTTTCAGGATTCATTACCATATCATTACATTTAGAAACAAAGGTGTTTAGCCAACGCACAGTGACGCATTCTCCACTGTAAATCTCCACTTTATTGGAATAGGAGGCTTGTACAACATCCTCCATGAGGGATTCACATCTCTGAGTACAGAAAGGTTAGTCAGTGTTTCTGCTTCATTCATTCGGCCGTGGCGCCGCCACACCAAACATCATCACCTCCACGGCTGCAGCTTGACGTCCGATATTGTGCATACTATTGTAAAGCCCCACTAAAGTAACACGATGAAACTCACTCCCAGACTCCAATGATCCCATTATTATACTTTATTTGAAGAGGGGTTGCATTAAAGGACTTTATCTTGCTGGAGTTTATTGCCGTTTTTCTAAATCATGTTACTTTCTCCCGAGCACTATAATTGTTCTTCATGCTCACGGTAACTGGAATTTAAAACTGTTACAAGAAAAGGCATAATAAACCAAAGATATAATAAACTATGCATCAATATCTGCAAGAACTAAATTGGGTGTGTCTGATAAGGGAGATATACCAAATGTGCAGGACTGGGGTGCTCCAGGACAAGTTTGAGAACCACTGGCATAAGCGCTTTGCTGCTCTATAAAACATTGGAGCCTTTCATATTATAATACTTTTGCGCAATAAAAGATTATTAACAGCCTATCTTGTTCTGTCCTATCCATCATATGTTGCTGCCTCATTAAAAACTGTACATTTAAAAGAAATGTCTTTTCATTTTATAGTATAATGTTGTATTTTATACACCGGTATAACATCCTAAAACATCCCCATAACCTAACAATCATAATTTGTTCTCACCTGCAGGTTAAAGATGTCAGGCGTTGCTTCAGGGTCCTCGGCGGTGCTTGAACCAGCTCAATCTGAGTCCCAGTGCACTGGGCAGGTTACTAATATAAATATCTAAACCACAACCAATAAAGATATTTTCAGGAAAAAAATCACATTTCAGAAAAAAAATTCCAAATTTTTTTTTCAGGAGAATTCATTGAAAAGTTTGTGAGAATAACCACAGAATGGTTTCCGTTTTTACTTAAAAAGTTTCAGAATAATACAATCATTCAAAAAGGCAAAAATAACAAAACAACATGTAAGTCTTCACCCGAAGCGCGGCCCCAAAGAACAATGCACAAAGCTTTTTATACTTGGACATATCCTGGGGCGCGGCCTTAAGAAGCTATGACATCATCATCATATAGTAATTCCTTATAAGGTAAGCTACTCGCCTTGGACTCAAGCAATCTTAATATTCGTCCACGGCTACCACAACCTTTGCAACAAGCACACATACATCATCTTTCTTTGCAGCGGACACTTGAAGGCTTAATGCCCCCGTCAAAACCACACAACTCTTATTATAGCGGAGGGTCAGTTTGAACTTCCCCTTTTCAAAGATTGTGTCAGAAATCAGCAAACAGTCAAGCTGTTAAAGAAAACATGTTTAGCTCATTAAAGGAGTACTTCACCGCTGGAAAGATGAATGTGTATTTAAATTGGGTCATTTATGTAGTAGAAATGTGAAATTATTTTAGAAGTTGGTGCCTTCTGAGAAAAGCCACAAAATTTATTTCTGGCTCATATGGATGAAAGACAACAACTCCCAGAATGCACTTGCCTCGCTGCCCTACGAGGCCACTCCCCCCGGTTACATCTCTTGCCTACCGCGGCACCATCCCACCTTCGTCTTGATTTTTTTAGTAATAAGATCATTTAGTTCAGTTAGAGAACAGACACTACAGTTAAAAACTGAACGTGTCTGACTAATACAGCACGAGCCGAACAAGAGTCTCAGCACAAACACAGCAGGAGTCAGATCTCCTTCATCAGAGAGTGAGGAGCTGACAGAACAGATGATGGAAGAAGATTTGGGTTCAAAGCGAAATGTAAAAGTGCCTATTTAAGTGAGTTTGTCATTGTACTGTTTTGTTGTTGTGATTTTCATTGAGAATAATAGGCTAATGAACCCACATTTCAAGCAACCTGCCCCGAACTGGCGCTAATTCTAAACCCAGACTCAAACCGAGACTGGTAAATCCAAGATGGCGGCGCGTGTAGATCGCGAGGCTCAGGTTCTCTCCAGATTCTGCAATTTTGCGGTATTTTTCTTGTTCATCTCGGGTCTGTTCGTACAGAACAGTTGTGCCTTTACATCGTACACCCGTTGTGAGCTTTTGGATATTGGTTTGCGAATTTCCGACAGTTTTATGGACAATCTTCAACTCCTTCCTGAGATCGCTAGGACACCCGAGGCTGTGCACTCTACCCGGCCAGGCAGAAGTGCTAGAAGGCGGCGGCGTGATTGTAAACAAAGGCGTGGGAAGTGCGGAGGACGGCGTGCTAAGCTAATGCTATCACCGCACCGGCTCTCTTTACCCAGCATTTTCCTTGCTAATGTACGATCGCTAGTGAACAAAATGGAGGAGTTTCGACTCAGCATCAAACTTTTGAACTGTAACGTCCTAATATTCACGGAAACCTGGTTAAACAGCGGAATACCGGACACCGCTATTGAGCTAGCGGGACGCCACACACTCCGGGCGGATAGAACGTTACATGGCTCCGGTAAGACCAGAGGCGGTGGATTGTGCATTTATATTAACAAAGCTTGGTGCACAAACTCTGCTATTGTTGGGAGTCATTGTTCAGCTAACCTTGAGTTTCTCATGGTTAAATGTAGACCGTTTTATCTACCGCGGGAGTTCACTTCCACCATTATCACTGCAGCCTATATTCCACCGGATGCTGATGCCAAGCTTGCTATGAAAGAACTTCACGCAGCCATCAGTAAACAACAGACTGATCACACGGAAGCTGCGTTTATTGTTGCAGGTGACTTTAATCACTCAAACTTAAAGTCAGTGCTACCCAAGTTTCACCAGCATGTTTCCTGCCACACCAGAGGAAACAAAACCTTAGACCATGTTTACACAAACATGGCTGGAGCTTACGTTGCAACACCCCTCCCCCACCTGGGACAGTCAGACCACCTCTCTTTGTTTCTAACACCCAAATATGCACCACTCATCAACCGTGTGAAGCCATCAGTGAAGACCATCAAGGTGTGGCCTGCGGGGGCAGATTCCACACTCCAGGAAAGGTTTCTAAACACAGACTGGAGTATGTTTGCTTCTCAAGCCACCAGTGGCGCTCACACGGACACTGACTCATTCACCTCCTCTGTATTGGACCATATCAATACCACCATTGACAGTGTTACAACCCAGAAACAGATCACCACATACCCAAATCAGAAGCCTTGGATGAACAGGGAAGTGCGACTCCTGCTGAAGTCACGCAATACTGCCTTCAGATCAGGTGATGCACAAGCCTACAGCACATCCAGAGCAAACCTGAAGAGGGGCATCAAAAAGGCCAAGCACTGCTACAAGCTAAAGATAGAGGGACACTTTTCCAACTTTGACCCTCGACGAATGTGGCAGGGCATTCAGGCCCTCAGTGACTACAAACCCACCCGGTCCACCCCCGCAGCCACTGATGTCAACTTCCTGAATGAGCTAAATTACTTTTATGCTATTTTTGAAAGAGACAACAGAGAAACTGCCACCAAGCTCAAACCCTCAGCTGACCACCCACCAATCACACTCTCCTCCACAGATGTCTGAAAGGCACTGAGCCGGATCAGCGCACACAAGGCTGCTGGACCAGACATCATCCCTGGACGTGTTCTCAGGGCATGTGCGGAGCAGCTCGCTGGGGTTTTTACAGACATTTTCAACCTGTCTCTTGCCCAAGCAGCTGTACCAACATGCTTTAAACGCACTTCCATTGTGCCAGTGCCGAAACACTCTAGCCCGAGGTGGCCTAATGACTACCGCCCTGTAGCACTCACACCCATCATTATGAAGTGCTTTGAGTGGCTGGTCCTGGAACACCTAAAAGACTCTCTACCATCCACATTGGACTCACACCAGTTTGCCTATCGCAGCAATAGGAGCACAGAGGATGCAGTTTCCATGGCACTGCACTCTGTGCTCACCCATCTGGACAGTAAAAACACCTATGCACGCATGCTGTTTGTTGACTTCAGCTCAGCATTCAACACTGTCATCCCATCCAAGTTAATTGCCAAACTTGGAGACCTGGGCATCAACACCTCAATGTGTAACTGGATTTTGGACTTCCTAACTGACAGACCCCAGAATGTTCGATCAGGATCCACCTGCTCCACGTCCATCACACTCAACACTGGTGTACCACAGGGATGTGTGCTAAGTCCGTTTCTCTACTCCCTCTTCACCTCCGACTGCAAGCCTGTGTATGGATCTAATTCCATCGTCAAGTTTGCGGACGACACTACGGTGATTGGTCTCATCAGCAACAATGATGAGACTCCTACAGGGAGGAGATCCAGCACCTGGCCACATGGTGCGCTGATAATAACCTGCTCCTCAACACCACCAAAACGAAGGAGCTCATCGTGGACTTCAGGAAAGAGTCAAGAGGCACACACGACACCATCCACATCAATGGAATGGCTGTTGAGTGTTTCTCCAGTTATTCACTGTACATACTCACCTGTAAATTCAGTTCTGTTTATAGTAATAACCATCTCTCTATTTATACATATTTATATATATTCAGTACATTTACATGTCATGCACTCACGCAACCACTGTATATATCCTGCACTTGCTGCTATTGCACTTCTGGTTAGACCTAAACTGCATTTCGTTGCCTTGTACTTGTACTTGTGTAATGACAATAAAGTTGAATCTAATCTAATCTAATCTAATCTAATCTAATCTAATCTAATCTAATCTAAATGAAATAGGGCCTTGTTAATGTACCATTTACTCTTAACATGCTATAAATATCACTATACATGTGTTTAATAAAAGACACAAAATGATGACCAAATCCAAGAGCCTCAAGAGTCTTAAATAAATAATTAGAGTGGTCCACTCTATCAAAGGCCTTTTCTTGGTCCAAAGAGAGAAGGTTATGTATTTTTACCACTGTAATAATGTCTCTAACCAAAAAAGGTTGTCAAATATTGTTCGGTTAGGGATACAGTAAGACTGATTGTTGTCAAGTCAAGTCAACTTTATTTATATAGCGCTTTTAACAATGCAGATTGTTTCAAAGCAGCTTTACAGTGTTAAACAGGAATATAATGCAACATAATTTTATTCAGCCGTATAGCCATTCTGGAGAAAACGGTGATGTCATCAGTTCATTTCAATTATCATACAGTGGCAGTGTGGGCTTTAGATCAGTAATTAGATCAGTATTTTATATGGTTAATTTAGTTTAATAATTAGATTTATTTGGATATTTATTTGAAAAATTTAGAAAAATTTAGTGTCCCAAACTGAGCACGCCAAGCCAGAGGCAACAGTGGCAAGGAAACCAAAACCCCATCAGGTGACCTAAAGGAGAAAAATAAACCTTGGGAGAAACCAGGCTCAGTCGGGGTGCCAGTTCTCCTCTGGCCAATTAACAAACAGCGTATTATTATTATTATTATTATTATTGTTCGGGCAACTTTACAGGTCAGAGGTCATAATAGATCGGAATATTTGAAGGATCGGAGGCAACACGCCAGAGACGGGTTTATTGAGGATGATGTTGATTAAATAATTATTAAAGTGTGAGTTGGTGGTCCAGTGGGTTAAACCATGGAACTGATATGCAGAAGGTTGCTGGTTCAATCCCAGCGGTCACCACCAGTGTGTCTTTACTCCATGTTGCTCCAGGGGGATTGTCCCTGTAATAAGGGCACTGTAAGTCGCTTTGGATAATAAAAGCGTCTGCCAAATACAGAAATGTAAATGTAAAGTGCAATATTCGAAGGATTAAAGACATCGATCCGATGATATAATTAAAGGGATTCGTCCGGTTTTTGTACTTAAATCGCTATTGTGAGTAGGACTATTTCTTCCGCGTCTCATCCAACGGCTTTTTTGTTAGTTCCGAAACGTCATTTTAAAGCTGTTAACGAAGGCTTGAGCCGTTGATAGCAGACTACTGCAGTTATTAATAAAGTTATTAGAGAGAGAGAGAGAGAGAGAGAGAGAGAGAGAGAGAGCGAGTGAGAGAGAGAGAGAGAGAGAGAGAGAGAGAGAGAGAGAGAGAGAGAGAGAGAGAGAGTGCTTGTGTGAATTAGGCTGCCTCTGTGCGTCTCTAAACAGCGCTGTTATTACCTCACTAGTGAAAAAATGTCACGTGTAGCCTTTAAGTTGCTCCACTTTATGGGCTAACTGATCAAATGGTCAGGGCAGCGCTGACACCTTTAGTGCAAACTGTAGTGTGTGTGCGAGCATGTGTGATTTCAGTAATGAGACAGAAAAGCTTGCCTTTGATGTCCGCTTCCGTCTGTTGGTTTTCATCTGGACTGTCTAATACTGCTGCCGCCCAGTTGTTGAACGTTTTATATTCACCGTAAATATTAAGATTTACTTTAGGAAAATCGTCTGTCATATTGTTGTTTTTTAGTCCTGTTATGTCCGTTATTACAGTTAACTATGTGAAGTGATATGGAACTGTAATGCGGTCAAGAGCTGCCTGGAACTACGTTCGCTGTGCATCTCCCAGAAAATAATTGCACACCTCAGAACGTTCATCAGCCAATCAGATTCAAGCATTCAACGGCCCCGTAGTATAAATCGATTTAAGTATTATTCAATTGTAATATTCGAATGATCGGAGTCATCACGCCGGAGACGGGTTTATTGAGGATGCCGTGTCGATGAGGCAGTTTCAGGGGGAGTCTAATCACAGTCTCTGCAGACACTTCAGGGTCATGCGTTGGTCTTCTCTGGGCGCAGGTCCAGCATTTGATCTGGATACGGCCCTGATCCGGCTGACTGCAGAAAACCTTGGGATAAAACAGAGACTATCATTAGCGTAGATGCCATTCTTCTGATGATGTCACGAGTACATCAGGTGTTATGGGAAGTGTTCCCGGTTCCGGCTGACCTAGTTAATGCAGCCTAACAATTATTTAATTGAAAAAGTGTTTTATGTGTATGCCACAGTAAAGAGATGTGTTTTTAGTCTAGATTTAAACTGGCAGAGTGTGTCTGTTTCCCGAACAATGCTAGGAAGACTGTTCCAGAGTTTAGGTGCTAAATAGGAAAAGGATCGATCGCCTGCAGTTGATTTGGATATTCTCGGTATGATCAACTGGCCAGAGTTTAGAGAGCGCAGTAGACGTGATGGAGTATAATATGTTAAGAGCTCGCTCAAGTATTGGGGAGCTAAACCATTTAGTGCTTTGTAAGTAATAAGCAAGATTTTAAAATGTATGCGATGTTTAATAGGCAGCCAGTGCAGTGTTGACAGAACTGGGCTAATATGGTCATACTTCCTGGTTCTAGTAAGAACTCGAGCTGCTGCGTTTTGGACCAGCTGGAGTTTATTTATTAAGCGAGCAGGGCAACCATCCAGTAGAGCATTACAATAATCTAACCTTGAGGTCATGAACGCATGAACTAACTGTTCAGCATTTTGCATTGAGAGCATGTGCCGTAATTTAGATATATTTTTAAGATGGTAGAATGCAGTTTTACAGATGCTAGAAACGTGGCTTTCAAACGAAAGATTGGTATCAAAGAGCACACCCAGGTTCCTCACTGACCACGAGGACTTGACAGAGCAGGATCAAGTGTTAGACAGTATTCTACTGGGTGGACTGGGTCAGAGCATCTCCAAAACTGCAGCTCTTGTGGGGTGTTCCCGGTCTGCAGAGGTCAGTCTCTATCAAAAGTGCTCCAAGGAAGGGACAGTGGTGAACAGTGGACCACAGAGCAATGGAAGAAGGTGGCCTGGTCTGATGAATCATGTCTTCTTTTACAAAAATGCTTCAGGAATGGTTTGAGGAGCACAACGAGTTTGAGGTGTTGACCTGGCCTCCAAATTCCCCAGATCTCAATCCAATCGAGCATCTGTGGGATGAGCTGAACAAACAAGTCCGATCCATGGAGGCCCCACCTCGTAACTTACAGGACTTAAAGGATCTACTGCTAACATATTGGTGCCAGATACACAGCACACCTTCAGGGGTCTAGTAAAGTCCATGCGTCGACGAGTCAGGGGGACCAACACAATATTAGGAAGGTAGTCATAAAGTTATGCCTGTTCAGTGTATATCACCTGCAACCCTTGTACCTGAAAGTTTTCGGGCTCACTTTGTTTTTCTGGGTATTTTGAATCAATAACTACCCCAGCAACAATGAGCTCTTCATCAACTTTCCCATCTCCATGTACATGTATTAATGACAGAAGCACTATCCGTACCTTCAGTGGGACAATCTTGTGCAAGCACATTAGAGCCCTCGCCACTGTCAGATAAAGCTGCGGCTTCATCTTGCTGTACATTATCAGTACTTTCTGCAATGTTATTATCTACAGCATTATTCACCTGTTCCGTTACCGAATTACTCTCCTTCTCCTTTTCAGCCTCCGTATTTTAAGGATACGATTGTCTCACATGGCCCTGTTTCCTGCAACTAAAACATTTGATTGAATCAGCAGTGATAAAGATCGTATAATCTTTCCCATTTGGTGTGACCAAAAAGAGAGAAAAAAATTATTATGCTTTTCTGGTTTATGTTTCTTTTAATAAGTGTTTTTATTTTCATGATGTATCTATACTGTACTGTTGGCTTATGTTGACCTTTTGTTCTTTTGTACTTGACTTTCTGCAGATATGAGCAAAGAGTCTTAAAGTTTACGTCCATCACGTATGGTCGAGACCTATGCTAAACTGTACTTTGGCACCTAGGGTGTGGAAACCACTCATGCATAGATTTCTAATTTTACAGTTGGCCCGAGACCCATATCTGAGTTTGGTAGCAAAAAGAGGAACTTGGCTTTGCTCATATGATTCTAAAAGGGTATAAAGGATAAGCAATTTCCATGCTGAGCCAGTCACTGCCTTGACTCAAACTTTTTCTTTTATGCACTTTGCTTTACTGCAAGAGAGCTCTCGATCCACTTTACCTTTTTCCAGGGCAAGAAGTATGAAGTACGGTTAGACAGCAGCAAAACCGTAATGAATGCATCTCACAGATAATCCATGTTCAACCAAATCATCAACCATAGACGTTTTCTCCAGAAAAATAACAACTGGCTTGTTCATTCTCGATGCAGACAAGATGTTCAACACACCGACTGCATTACCAACAGCAATTAAATCTTCCACTGACACGGTCTCATCTGAGAAACATTTGCACCCGTGGCACGCAGTCAAGGACACAAAGCCATCAGAATTCAATGCTCTCTCTCAGTCTTCTCTCAACCAAACGTCTAAACATCATTACAGGATCTAGTGTAGCAAGTTGTAGATCTTTGTTCTTTCTTGTTTTCCACATTGCCAGTCTATTGTTCCAGTCAGATAATTTAATAAACACATTTTCCTACTCATTGAAAAACTATTTAATTCCCCCAATAAACACTTTATCAGAAAATTCCTCATTAAATCTTCATAACCATGTTAATAAGTACATTAAGAAAGTCTTGTAATCTGTTACAGTTTAAACACAAATGTTCTCGATCTTCTGCTGTCATTCTTCTACTCCTGCTGGATTCAGGTGTGTCACATGTCCATCTGTAGCTTTGGCCCGTCAATAATCCTCCATTAGATCAGCAGTTTGCTTCTCTACAGGGGTTTATACAGGGTCCTCCACCCATCCCACACCAGACAGTTCTGGCCATCTAGAAGCTTTTTGCCTCTTCAATGAATCTCGATGTGTGATTTTAACTGAAGTGCAATATATTGCTCTCTTACACACATCTTTATCTCTCATCCGAGAGATGTCCAAGTGTGTGAACGCCATTCCTCATTAAAGGGTAACTTCAGTGATTTAGCATTAGGCTTTGTATCAGTAGAAACCCGGTAGTATATTCAAATGATGGTACTTCCCCCCTCATATCCCCCTGAGACGAGAGAATTATGCATTTTATTTCTGGAAAAATTCCTTTTTTTTGGCCAGAGGCTAAAGACTACAGCCACTAGATGGAGCTGTTCCGCATGTTATCAACCCGCCCAGGCGCCCACAGGGAAGAGATCTCACGCACAGAATGTAAGACACAGACGGCCGAAGGGACAATCATAATAACGGAGCGGTGCAGAGTAAAGTGAGTGTTTCAACTTTTCAATGAATTCCTGTGATAGTTTAGCTTCCATATGCGATCAGAAACGTGCCAGACTGGCGCTTACCTCAGTTCTGCTCAGCTCTTCTCTCGTGAGGAATTAAATCTGACTCTACTGCATCTGTGCTGTGACTTTCGTTCGGCTCACTCACACTCTATTGAAAAGACACGTTCAGTTTTTAATTGTAGTGTTTATTCTCTAACTGAACGAAAGATTGTATTACTATGAAGATCAAAACGACGGTGTACGGTGTGGCCTCGTAGGGCAGCGAAGCAAGTGCATTCTGGGAGTTGTTGTCTTTCATCCACATGAGACAAAAATACATTTTCTGTCTTTTCTCAGTCTAGAAGGCACCAAATTCAAAAATAATTTCACATTTCTACTGCATAAATGACCCAGTTTAAATACAAAGCTTAATGCTAAATCACTGAAGTTACCCTTTAAACATCTCACACTCACAGAGGACAGGAGTCTAGTCTGGATCGTTGGGCTGAAAACCAGCGGAGCCCAATGTCCGTGATCCTCCATGTCTCGCTTTACTCTAAAAACACTTCTCCATGTCTGCAGCACAGGCTTATGAAAGTGTAGAGGCTCTGACAGGCTTACTTCCTCTAATTTCATTAAAAACTGCTTTCTATCAAGTCCAAGTCCCGCTTCAAAAATGCCTAAGCCTTGACCGCCCTCTTGAACTGGTAAATACAGTGCAGCCGCACGGATCCAGAGCTGTCCACTCTGAAAACATCATCAAATGTCCTTTGTATATTAGAAATAAGTTCCTCGGGTGGCTCCATAGCTATAGTCCTGTGCCTCAACATCGATGCAGTGAGATTATTGACTACCAGAGCTCTCCTCCTATTGGACAACTGTGGCAAAAGCCATTTCCATTCAGCCGTTTAGAGACACATTCTCCAGCAGAGCCTCACAGTTGCTCTTTTGAAACGGGTCATTCCCCAAAATAACTCCTAATGTTTTCAATCCGTCCTGTCTTCACTGTTGAGGAAACCCAGTACCTTCCCAATAATAAACCCTTCACTTTAAGACCAATAACTCCAGCAGAAGAGGCTTCTTCATATTCCAATAGTTTGATTTAAGACTGTAATATCATCAGACGCTGAAATACTTTAAAAAGATTTGAAGATTCCAAGTTTATTTATATAGCACATTTCATACACAATGGCAATTCAAAGTGCTTTACATAGAAAATGAATTAGCATAAGAAAGAAATAAGAATAACATACATAAGAATTAAAAATAAAATAATCAACAGATATATAAGAAATAGAGATATACAGTTGTAAAAAAATTAAAAAAGAATAAAATGATGATATATAGATACTAAAACAGTTATAAAAAGATGATACATAGATAAGATAAGGTGCAATCAGTCAGTTGTACAGTGGCACAGTGCTCATTCAGTAAATGCACAGATAAACAGATGTGTTTGAGTCTGGATTCCAGACTCCAGAGCTCCAGAGATTCCAGAGCTGGTTCCAGCTGCGGCTGGCACAATAGCTAAAAGCAGACTCTCCTTGCTTTGAGTGAACCCTTGGTATTTCTAATTGACTTGATCCTGATGATCTGAGTGATCTGTTGGGTTTGTATTTAATCAGCATATCTGCAATGTATTTAGGTCCTAGGTCATTGAATGATTTATAAACAAGTAACCGTACTTTAAAATCGATCCTAAATGTAACTGGAAGCCAGTGTGCAGACCTGAGGACTGGTGTGATATGGTCATATGTTCTGGTTCTGCTCAGTGTTCTGAATGAGCTGCAGCTGTCTAATGGTCTTTTTGGGAAGGCCGGTGAGAAGACCATGTTTGTTTAAAAGAGAATAAAGTCAATGCACCTTTAGCCCTGTTGAGCCTTATAACTGTTCAGAGTCCAGACTCTCTGTAAGTCTGAAGGTTGACATGTGACAGGTAGGTGGGGTCATGCGGTGACATGTGGGGTTGAGCCCGACCAATATTAGGCATTTTCCAAACTATCGGCATTTATGATGGCCAATAAATTAATATTTAACAAAATAATAAAAACGGACGTAACACCGCTCAACCACATTATGAGTGTTGGCGTTTTATAGTTTGTCCACCAGAGGGCACTCTACAACGTGCCGATTGGCAACACCAGCTGATCCAGCCAGAGTCATGCTGCGCCGCAAACAACACAACTGAGATCATCCCTGAAGTGCATGGTAAGGTGGCAACTGTCACAAGACATACATTGCTTGAATAACAATTAAAAGAACATCCCCATCAGTAATCAGAGTCAGGATTCATGCCATCCCACTCAGCGATGTACCAAAGTCATTCAAATCTCTCCAAACACAATTGTAAAACATACACAAGTCTTTGGCAGGAAAAATCAGGAATCCTGTGATGTAAAATAATCTCCATTATCCACGCACATACACTAAATTGCCAAAAGTATTGGGCCGCCCCTCCATATCACTGGGACATTTCCTCACTACTAAATATTCCACGCTCAACTGTTAGTGGGATTATTATAACAAAGTGGAAGCGATTAAGAACAACAGCAACTCAGCCACGAAGTGATAGACCACGTAAAATCATAGAGCAGGGTCAGCGCATGCTGAGGGTCACAGTGTGCAGAAGTCGCCAACTTCAGTAGCTCCAGACCTCCAAACTTTGGTGGAGGGGGGATTATGGGGTGGGGTTGTTGTTCAGGGGATGGGCTTGGCCCCTTAGTTCCAGTGAAAGGAACTCTTAATGCTTCACCAAGACATTTTGGACAATTTCATGCTCCCAACTTTGTGAGAACAGTTTGGGGTCGGCCCCTTCCTGTCCCAGCATGACTGACCAGTGCACAAAGCGTCGCTCCATAAAGACATGGATGAGCGAGTTTGGTGTGGAGGAACTGGACTGGCCTGCACAGAGTTCTGACCTCAACCCGATAGAACACCTTTGGGATGAATTAGAGCGGAGACTGAGAGCCAGGCCTTCTCGTCCAACATCACAAATGCGCTTCTAGAAGAATCCCCATAAACACACTCCTAAACCTTGAGGAAAGCCTTCCCAGAAGAGCTGAAGCTGTTAGAGCTGCAACTCCATATTAAACCCTACGGATTGAGAATGGGATGGCATTAAAGCTCATGTGCATGTGAAGGCAGGCGTCACAACACCTTTGGAGATATAGTGTATCTTCCTACACAATTACCAGACATTGAGAAATCACGTTTCACAAAATCCACATCTTTATGAAGAAACGTTGTCACGCTAACATTGTATTATAAAATATAAGGCACAGGAGCATCACTGAAGGAGACGAACACAAACTCATTGATATTCTCAAGCAGAGAGATGATTGACAGCAGCGTATTCACTGTAATCCTGATTATTCCTGACACTGACACTGGCAGGACAGTCCGATTGCTTGTGGAAATTCACCACTGCGTAATTCAGATCCTCAGCAGAAGAGATGCAGCACTGAGAGTCTCCAGCGGCTTTCTGAACCGTAGCGTAAACACAGTCAGAGGGGTTTGTGGGTAATTGGGCAGTGGCGTATAGGATGTGAGGAATCAGAGGGGTTTGTGGGTAATTGGGCAGTGGCGTATAGGATGTGAGGAATCAGAGGGGTTTGTGGGTAATTGGGCAGTGGCGTATAGGATGTGAGGAATCAGAGGGGTTTGTGGGTAATTGGGCAGTGGCGTATAGGACGTCAGAGGAATCAGAGGGGTTTGTGGGTAATTGGGCAGTGGTGTATAGCAAGTCAGAGGAATCAGAGGGGTTTGTGGGTAAATGGGCTTTAATCCCCTCGTAAATCACAACCAGTGTGAGAAACCTGAGGAGAGAGAGGAATTATTTACAGATCTGAAGATCGTCATTAGACATTAATATCATTATGAATAAAAATCAATATTTGATACAGTAACTGGACTCACCACTTCATGTTTGCCTGGTCCAGTGTGAGATGACGAATCAGCGCCTGTCAAACACAAGCATCCTAAATGAATGACATTACTGTACATCTCAATTCAACACTGATGTCTTGTGTAATGTTCTCACACATCAAGTGTCTGTATTTTGCTCATGTCTCATGCAGCCTATAGGTGGCGTCAGAAAGTGGGAGAACAGATCAAGAGATCTCTCTGTTTTAAACTCAGTATAAATGGAGAGTTTGTGCATCTGAAGGAGTTCAGAATGAGTTTTACCTGGAGACTGACGCTTCTTACAGAGAAACAGTAACGAGAGTCCAGCGATGATCAGAACCAGAAGAAGCAGAACCAGAGAGACGATCAGAGAAGAGCCTGAAAACACAGGAGAAATAATCAGAGAGTCTGATCACTGTCAGCCATAACAGCAAGTGTGTAAATAAAGCATTTTCTTCACTTAAACCAACACGCTTTCCACTATGGAATACCAAAGCTGACAAAATAATACATAAATAAATACATAAAATATACAAAGAAATGTAAAAAGTGTGTATTCGTTTATTTCCTTATTTATGTATAATTGTATTTTTCCACGTTTCTTTGTTCATTAATTTATTTATACATTTCTTTATTTTGCATATCATTTATACACCATACAGATAAAGAAATGTGAAAATAAATAAGTGTATAAATGAATAAACATGGAAATAAACCAATGTAGACATAAATACATGTATAAATAAATGTGTGAAAATGCAATTATACATAAATAAGGAAATAAAAGTTCAAAAACGGATTTTATTTTATTTCTTTGTATATTTATGTCACAGTTGGTTTTGTGTCTTTTATTTTGTATTCTCACGGTCATGCTTCCTGTTTGTCATGTGATTCCCTTTGTGGATGTGTCCTGGTCTGATTGGCTCATTGTCTTGTCATGTGGTTATGAGTTCTGGTTGTTCATTGGTTGTCATAGTCATGTGTTCTCCTGGTCTCTGTATAAATAGTCCTCATGTTTGTCTTGTCAGTTTGTTGTGTATTGTTCTCTGTACCTCTATTGGTGAGTCCACGCTTAGTCCAGGTTTAGTTTATTTCATGTTTCTATTCAAGATCAAGTCTAGTCTTTATGGTGTATTTGTTCACGTACTGTTTAAATAATAAACTGCACTTGGGTTCACATAAACACGCCTCAGAGGAATCGTTACAGAATACACGACTGATAAAATGACCCCAGCAGTTCGCCTCTTGTGTCTCTGTCAAGGCAATCGCGCCGCAGAGGATTATGTAGAAGATTTTTGTGGACTCTGTTGGTGGACTTTAATGATGTGGTTTGAATGAACCCATTCGTTCCCAGATGCCTGGAGGGAAAACCCATTGACCTTGCATTATTACTGAGTGGATTCTCTTGTACTGTGGGGACAGTGGAAGAGGAAGCCCACATTTCTCCAGTATCTACCAAGCTAGAGCCCTCAGCCATCATGGCTGCCACACCAGAGTGTCTCCATGCCATATCTGGAGTTATTCAAGCTACGCCTGCCATGCCAGGGCCTGTTCATGTCATGGCCGCCACTCAAGAGCCTCTTCACAACATGGCTGCCACGCCTGAGCCCTCGGTCAAGATGGCCTCCACGCCTGAGCCCTCTGCCAAGATGGCCTCCACACCTGAGCCCTCTGCTAAGATGGCCTCCACGCCTGAGCCCTCTGCCAAGATGGCCTCCACACCTGAGCCCTCTGCTAAGATGGCCTCCACGCCTGAGCCCTCTGCCAAGATGGCCTCCACGCCTGAGCCCTCTGCCAAGATGGCCTCCACGCCTGAGCCCTCGGCCAAGATGGCCGCCACCCCTGAGCCATCGGCCAAGATGGCGCCACACCCGGCACCCTCGGTCAAGATGGCCTCCACGCCTGAGCCCTCGGCCAAGATGGCCTCCACGCCTGAGCCCTCTGCTAAGATTGCTTCCACGCCTGAGCCCTCTGCCAAGATGGCCTCCACGCCTGAGCCCTCTGCCAAGATGGCCTCCACGTCTGAGCCCTTGGTCAAGATGGCCGCCACACCTG
Organism: Romanogobio albipinnatus; assembly: GCA_023566225.1. Lineage (NCBI taxonomy): Eukaryota > Metazoa > Chordata > Actinopteri > Cypriniformes > Gobionidae > Romanogobio > Romanogobio albipinnatus. Next base: position 1,264,207 of record CM042256.1, on the reverse strand, counting down.
AGCCATCGGCCAAGATGGCGCCACACCCAGAGCCCTCAGCCAAGATGGCCTCCACGCCTGAGCCCTCGGCCAAGATGGCCGCCACACCTGAGCCATCGGCCAAGATGGAGCCACACCCGGAGCCCTCGGTCAAGATGGCCTCCACGCCTGAGCCCTCTGCTAAGATTGCTTCCACGCCTGAGCCCTCTGCCAAGATGGCCTCCACGCCTGAGCCCTCTGCCAAGATGGCCTCCACGCCTGAGCCCTCGGTCAAGATGGCGCAACCCCTGAGCGCCACCCCTGGCGCCACTCCACGCCTGAGCCCTCGGCCAAGATGGCCGCCACACCTGGGCCCTCTGCCAAGATGGCCGCCACGCCTGAGCCCTCGGCCAAGATGGCCTCCACACCTGAGCCCTTGGTCAAGATGGCCGCCACGCCTGAGCCCTCGGCCAAGATGGCCGCCACGCCTGAGCCCTCTGCCAAGATGGCCGCCACGCCTGAGCCCTCGGCCAAGATGGCCGCCACGCCTGAGCCCTCGGCCAAGATGGCCGCCACGCCTGAGCCCTCGGCCAAGATGGCCACCACACCTGAGCCCTCGTCAAGATGGCCACCACGCCCGAGCCCTCTACCATCACGGCCCCAAACTATGCAGTCACCTTAAGAAGTGACCATGTCTCTATTTAAGATCAATCTAGTCTTTATTTTGTATTTGTTCACATTTTGTTTAAATATTAAACTGCACTTGGGTTCACATACACTCCCCTCAGTTAGAATCATTACAATTTATGCATTTTACTTTTTTTATATTTATTTATTTATGTATTTATTATTTCAGGAGTTTTGGCATTTCAAAACGAACCACCAAAATGCAGATTCAACTCAGTATGCAATGGGTTATTATTGCTATTTATTTTTACATACTAACTATTTAAAATGTATCAAATGTAATATTTATTTTACAGTTGAAAATATAATTTATTTTTATGTTTCGTAATATATTTCAGCTGCTAGGGGCATCAGGCCTCCTCACAAGCTCCACCCACTGATCATATGTTTGTATTTCAGCTCAAGTTCACCTGCTGATGTGTTCAGAGACGCCGGTGATGTAGAAGTTCTGGAGACGCCTGTGAACGGTGAAGTAGAAGAAGCTGATGATGATGATGATGAGGATGATGGTGGTAATGAGGATGATGATGATGGTGGTGTTGATGATGATGGTGGTGGTGGTGATGATAATGTCTCTGAGAATTTTGTATATGAAAATGAAAAAAATAATTTCTAAATTATGAAAAAAAAATTCACACCCAGAACTTGACATCAACGGTGAAGAGAAATGTTACTGATGGCTTTCACACATTCATTACCCAGAATTCAAGTTGCTGATACACAGAAACTGTTTGAGTTTCTGTAAATAACGCCTGTGGTTTCACACTGAATAATACAGTACATCAGTGTCACTGGACGAGCAGCCTTAAAGGGTTAGTTCACCCAAAAATGAACCAGTGGTTCAATATTAAAGGAGCTGTATGTAGGACTGTGGCCAAAACTGGTACTGCAATCACTTTCAAATTACTGTAGTGCGGTGTATCCCTCTACCCCTCCCCCCTGACTCGAGGTTGCCAGATAGGCTGCAGGATCCAGCGGGAACGTAGGCTGCTACACGGAGCTTTCAATGGCAAGTGACGAGTCGTACACAGTACGTTTTTTTTCTTTCCTTTTATTATGTTTATACTTCAAGAGCGATGTTTTGTGAAGTAATTATGAATCGCAAAAATTTACTAATGGCGATTAGCCAAATATAATCGTAAATATGAACGCTCGTATGTGACAGTACATTCCCACATGAAAAATACTATAGTATATTATATTAAAATTACAGCAAAATTAATCTAGTAAATACTATAGTGTTTTTGAACCATACTGTAGTAAAGATGCTACAGTATATTGTAGTAACGTTATATTATAGTGTATACTACACTTTGTTAATTTACTGTAGTATATTTACTATAGGACGGTTCAAAAACACTATAGTATTTACTAGAGTAATTTTACTATAATATACTATAGTATTTTTTTCATGTGGGTTGTTAGAACAGTAAGTTAGCTGTTAGTCTAACTTGTAACGGTAGAAGCACAAGCCTAAGTCACTATGTGTAACAGATTTCAAAGATGCAGCTATTCATTTAGCTGAAGCTATAAGTGAAAGCGACCAGCTGTATTTTTTAACTTACCCTGCGGTACACGTCCATAACGCTAAAATATGTGATGTGGAAGATTAACGTTACATGACATTCTATTATTTAGCTTGAAAAACAAGTAAGATACAAAACGTTAGCAAGTATAACGCGGGACAAATTACGCCATGTCAGCGTTCAATATCAACAATGGCTATCACATGGTTGATTTCAGTCCCATCAGAAACGATTGAGAGTAACTAAATAACATTTGCAATGGTCATACAGGTCAACTTGCAGCATGTTTTATCCACTATATATACGAAGAATGAATGAGGAATAATTTTTACCGAGGTAACGTTAGGCTACTGTCTCAAATACGTTTTCACATTGCCATAATAGGCGTGCTAATGTTGTTTTCCTCAGCGTCTCAGCATAATGACAGAGAAACGGGCTCTGATAATGCATCACTAATGTTAGCAATGACGACTCGCCATTTTTATTTCCCAAACAATTCCTTAACGTTACCTTTTCCATTCAATGACCCACCTCCTCCATCTGCGCTAACCTAACGTTACTTTGCATGAACATGCATAACTTTGTTCGACTGTCGTGAATATTTGAAATGTCCATTTACATTAAGTACAAGTTAGCCAAACATAGATGAACCTTACCTGGCATCTGTCTTCAAATTCTTCTCCGTTTTCAGCCGTCTCCATCTTTCAAAGGCATCTCCTATACAAATCCTTGTTTTATTTCGGACACTGTCACAACGTTTTTCTGATTCATATCGAGGTCGTTTAGGTTTCGTAAAGTTAGACATTGTTTATCCAAAAAGTTTGTAGCTGCAGCTGTGGTAACTAGCAGAGCTGGCAACCCGAATGCAGAAACACTACTGACTTCGTGATTGGTAGATAGGTGGAGGGTGGCGCTTCAGGCATGACACAACATGTCAACATCAACATCAGTTGAGGGCTGCAACTTCAATTTTAAAATGACAATATCTTGGCCGGACAACTGTTGTCAGTGATATAAGTATTTGAAATTAACATGATTTCTTAATGTCTATTGACATATTAGGGCCATTTTATGATTAATTGAAATACATTTCTTACATACAGTTCCTTTAATATTATAAAGCAACGATAATATTTTTGGTGGCCAAAAAAACTAAATAACCACTTGTATAGTGATGGGTGATTTCAAAACACGGCTTCATGAAGCTTCGGAGTGTATCAAATCAGTGAGTCGAATCATAATTCGGATCGCGTGTCAAACCGCCAAACTTCTGAAATCACGTGACTCTGGCGTTCCGAACCACTGAATCGACTCACTGATTCGATACACTCCGAAGCTTCATGAAGCAGTGTTCTGAAATCACCCATCACTATACAAGTCGTTATTTCGTTTTTTTGGCCACCAAAAATATTAACGTCACTTTATAATATTAATATTGAACCACTGTACTCAACGGACTGATTTAAATATGTTTTTAGTACATTAATGGATCTGGAGAGTGTAAATTGCTTTGCTCTCTATGCAGGCCTCACTGAGCCTTCAGATTTCAACACAAATATCTTCATTTGTGTTCTGAAGATGAACGGAGCTCTTATGGGTGTGGAACGGCATGAGGGTGAGGAATACATGACATTTTCATTTTTGCATGAACCAACCCTTTAAACTGCAGTTAACTATCCTGTGTCCAGATGAGCACACTAGACACTGCAGGGATACGAGATGAACTAAAAACTGCATCCAGATCTCAGTCCTGCGTTCACACACTGCTGTAGAATGACAATCATACGAACTGCAGAACATCTAAATGAAAAATAGCCCTGTGGTTAAACCTGCTTCTAGAATCAGCTTCAAGCATCCTGATAAATAACACACTAGATCTGCTGAAGAGATGTTCTACTACCTTATGATTAATATCAGTGAGAAAAGCATCCGCACCTGTGAGGTTGATCAGGACTCGTGTGATGAAGCTCTTGTGTCCTCCATCAGACTGAACTCCACACCAGTATTCTGAATGTTGTTCAGTCACATGACTGATGCTTCCCGTCAGGAGCCGCTCTTCTCTGTCATCATACAGCTGGATCTTTCCCTCACGCCTCCATCTTCTGCTCTCATTCACAGACGTCTCTTCAGCACAGAGATCAGCTCCAGATCTCCAGCAGAGAAACTTCACATCACTGCTGTGGGATTGTGGGTATTTGCAGCTGATGTTCACAGATCCTCCTGCAGCCGCTGATAGACTGATGCTCTTCACACAATCATCTGTTTCAGATCCAAATAAAGCGCAGTAATGTTAGAATGACCAGATATATTCATGGATTCACCTCATAATGACTGAAAGCGGCTCACCCTTCTCAATGTTCAGGCTAAACTCAGAGAAGAAACTGTAGTCTTCAGAAACTTTGACTGTAATCTTATATTCTCCAGAGTCGTTCTCATTCAGCTCTCTGATAAACACATGTAAGAGTCCTGCAGATCTGCCCTCATGAACGGAGAATCGTCTGTCATGTGTCCATTCTGAGGCTCTGTTAGTGTTTATTACAGGAAAACATTCTCCAGATTTACAGATGCCTATCAAAGGCGTCTCTTCCTGTGTCTCATATCTGAAGTTTATGATGACGTTTCCTCCTGAATATCCTCTCACGCTCCTGATTGGTTGATCTGTTCAACACAAACACAGATCATTTGTCATTTTGTTCTCAATATAAACACATTTATCTTCACTTTGCTACAACATTAATGAACTCAAGTCCAGATGATGAGTGTAAATCTTCCATCAGGAGATGAAAAGGTTATTGATGGCGTGAGTTATGAGTTAGACGAGTGAACGGCAGTAATTCCAGTCAGTGTTGAGTATCCTGATGTTGTGGAGTCTCAGTTACTCACCGGTTATAACCTTCAGATTCACTTCAGTGGAGGAATCTATATATGAAGGTATATCAACTGCACACTGGTACATCCCAGAATCCCGTTCTCTCAGATTTCTGATGGTCACAGTGAAGACGGCTGAACTTGTGTTGTCATACAGAGAGAATCTATCCTTCTGAACCCATTTATTTTTCTCATTAGTCTTGATTTGATCTGTGCACTCTGACCACTGTCCTTTACAAAAATACTTTTGATTCTCTGTATATCCTTCATTATATTTGCATGAGATTTTGACTCCGCCTCCTGAATATCCGGTCACTTCTATGGAGCTCACGACACCTACAACAAACCAGCATCTTAACACAACACTAATACACACTGAAGGGAGATTCATGTCAAAGGTCATTAGTTATGGATAAAGACTTGTGTTCATTATTTAATCTCTGTTCTGGTTCTTCTGAGTTCAGATTCTTACCAGGAATCATCAGCAGAGTGAAAGTCCAGATGATCTTCATTCTTCTCTCTTATTAAATGATCTTCTCTGTTGTCTGTAGATTCAGTTCTTCTGAAGCTCTCGATGTGTGTTCAGAGGAGTTTTGAGTGTTTCTTTCCTGTTAGATGTTTAACATGGAGACGCCCAGTTCCTGAGAGAGAGAGAGAGAGAGAGAGAGAGAGAGAGAGAGAGAGAGAGAGAGAGAGACTTTTGACTTTAACAATCACTTTAATACAAAAGTAAAATTATTTTTTCCTTCCTTTTCCTTCTTCTATCCTAAACAATTATACAGACACTGAGGCATCACAAAAAAACAAAAACAAAACAAAAACAACAGCAAAACAAAAAAAACTAACAAAAAATTAAATTTCCATCATAATCAACATCACAAATACATTGATTCACACCCCACATATATTTAAACATTTCAATGTCATTAACCAATTTATAATAAGTGTACTCAATTTTTAATCGTGACCTTATTAACCCACTTAGGACAGATTCACCATCACAAGACTCATTACCATTCATTTTTTCTTTCCGTGACACCCAAATAGCCATTTTAGCTTGCCCACATAAAAAGTTCATTAAAGCTACACTGTGTAACTTTTTTAGTCTATTCTTAGCTAAAAACACTTAGTTCTTTCAAAAATATATGTGCTCATTAATGTATATTTACTTCTTTCAAGTAATAAAGTATTCTCGTAAGTTTATAATATGCCATTGAAAATACATAAGGTAATGGGATCTAACGGTGGTCGCCATGTTGCCCCTCCATCTTGAAAGTACATTAGCCAAAGAGGGACATACCCGTAAATTCAAGCTTTGCCTTTCGCGTTTTAACTGGTTTTAATACTCGATTGCACTGTACAAAATTCCTTGCCTCGCGCATGTGCGCGTCAACTTGTTCAGACTTGTCTGGTCCATGCGCAAAAAGTTTTCATCTCAGCAGCGTCCAGTAACGGAGTTATACAGAGTTTTCCTGGCTTGTTTATTCCTAAAAGTCTGTTTTTCCTTGTGTGGTATTTTTGTGCGTTAATAACTCCGTAAGTAATAATAGTTATTGTCATTGTAGATGTGTTTCAGAGTGTGTCATCGCGTAATTCAGTTGATGTCACCTCAGAAGTATTTTTGTGTCAACATACAATAGCGTAATGCTCACCTATTTGAATAATCATTCAGTTATTTTGTTATCAACAATGTTTATTCGTTTATAGAAACTATTTGCTTGTAATGTATGTTGATGGAAATATGTATCAGGTCTGATCGGCATATTAACAATTGTTATACAGAGCGCACTGCAGTGCGAACGTTAAAGCGGCGCACACACTTTTGTAACCGGACACCGCTTGTTAGCAGCGGCAGCGGCAGCTCCGCTCCTTTTAATGCAGCTGCATTTAGCGCCTATATGGAACAATAAGCTCTGGTTTACGGTTACATTATACAAATGTAACTTATAAGTATAGTTATACAGTTCTTAACTGTGTATGTATATTTACCATCCTTATTTGTTCTCTCACAGAAACCACATTTATGTACATATCCACGCAAACCTTTATGCCTTGCAATTGGATGACTGAATAAACATTACTATCCTCAAAGTTCACTCTGGATTAGCTGCAGTTCTTTCTAGCCGAATAATTAGGCCAGTTGAGTTCCAACCATCCCACTGCGCACAGAATATCCCACAGGCACCGTGTCGAATGTGGACGAGGTCGAACTGGAAACATGTTAATCTTGGACTAAATCGGCCACCGTAGGAGTTGAAACGAAATCGGAATTGAGAGGAACAGAAACTAAAATTCACTGAATGGTCATATACAAGTTCACCCCTAGATGGGGGAAAATATCACACAGTGTAGCTTTAAGACATGGGCCTCTTTTTTACTCTTTTTATACTTCGGACCATATATGAAAACCATAGGTGAGAAAACTTCTCCCAAGTCCTGACACCACCCTTCTATTATTGGAAACAACTGTTGTAATCTAGTACAGTCTAAAAATAAATGAAAAACAGTTTCTGGTATCCCACAGAAAGGACATCCCTCCCTCACCTGTGGATCAAGACGTGCTCTGTGTCTGTTCGTAGCTATTATACCATGCACTAACCTCCACTGAAGATCTCCAGCCCGTTTTTCAATGGGAGGTTTGTACAAGGTCCTCCAGCTGCCCTTGGGGGAGGCACCTCCTCCAAACACCTCTTGCCATTTAGACTCTTTTAAACTCATAAGAGCCTGAAAATGCAGTATCTTGACACACAATGTGTACAATGATTTTTTATCCGTTTTGCTGAAAAGTCCCAACTGAGGTGTCTTAAAAGTTAATAGTCCACCCTCAGTTTCTTCCCAGCTTCCAGTCTCAGCTGCAATGTTTACTTCTGGGAAATCACATATATTCAGTTCTCCATTATACGTTTCTAATGAGAGTCTGTAACTCTGTGGCAAAAACTCAACTATCCGAGTCAAAATTTTCTTTGCCACTCGAATAGATCTTATGTCCATTTTTTCAGCAAAAATCTCAGCTGATATCCATTCACCTTCAGGTATTCAGTGTCCAATTTTTGTAATTTTTGCAGTCCACAGACTTTTCCTGAGTGATAGGTCTTTCAAAATGTCCAGATTCAATGCAGAGTTAAAAAGCAATGGTTCTTCTTTCTGCCACAAACTATGTGCATTGCTTGACTCCCGAGAAATCTTAAAAAGTGTCCATGCTTTTAGGAGTGATCTGTAAAACGATGTTAATCCTGCAAGATCCAACCTATTTATGTCCATCAGGAACAAGTGGCGATCCAGTCCCATGTTCCCTGCTTTCCTCAATAGGGTGCACGCTATCCCAGCCCAGCTCACGTCCTTCCCATAGAGGAGTCTCTGAGCCACTTGAAGCCTGAAAGTCTTTAGTCTGGATCTGATGTCCACTAGGCCTTGTCCTCCTTCCTGTCTGGGCAGAGACAACAATGGAGCCTTCAGCCAATGCTGTCCCGACCAGAAAAAGTCCACCAGACATCTCTGAATTTGTCTCACAAGTTCTTCTGGAGGTTCAAGGATCATCATTCTGTGCCAAAGGGAAGAGGCTACAAGGTTGTTACATATCAGCACCCTTCCCCTGTAGGACAGCTGGGGCAGCAACCATTTCCAATGAGACAACCGTGCACGTACTTTCTCCAACAGGCCCTCCCAATTTTGCTTTCTATATTCAATTGTCCCCAAAAAAGCTCACAGATATTTAAAACCTGCCCTTCCCCATTGTAGACCACCAGGAAGTGGTGGACTATTTACAATTTGGCCACACCACACCGCATCGCTTTTACACCAGTTAACTTTGGCAGATGATGCCTTTCCATAACATTCTAGAGCATGCTTTACCACATCAACATCTCTATCTCCCCTAATTAAAACTGTTATATAATCTGCATATGCAGATAATTTGACAGATTGCTGGGAATTTTGAAAATTAATCTGTAGACCTGCTAAGTCTTTCCTTAATTTACATAACAGCGGTTCTATAATTATGCTATAAAGTTGGCTCGAAAGGGGACAACCCTGTCTAATTCCCCTCTGTACTTTCACAGGGATGCTTAGGCCTCCAGCCATTTTTATCATACATGTGGCTTCGGTGTACAATAACCGTATCATTGAAATAAAATTATCACCAAAACCAAAGGCCTTTAGAGCATCAAAGAGAAAAATGTGATCCACCCGATCGAAAGCTTTCTCTCGGTCTAATGATAAAAATCCCATTTCAATCTTATTATCAAAAGCATAGTCATACAAATCTCTCACTAAATGTAGATTATCTACAATAGATCTATCTTTTATGCAATAAGATTGATCTTCATGTATGATTTCATGCAGTACATTACTTAATCTTGTGGCCAAACATTTGGAAATGATTTTATAATCCGAACACAAAACTGCCACAGGTCTCCAGTTCTTTAAAAGTGTTAAATCTCCCTTCTTAGGCAGTAGTGTGAGCACTGCACGCTGAAAGCTCGTCGGAAGAATTCCTTCAGTGACACTTTTTTGCAGAACTTCAAAGTAATCATGACCAATAACATGCCAGAAAGCCTTATAGAAATCAGCAGACAGTCCATCTATCCCGGGTGCACGACCTACAGAGAGCCCCATAACAGCAGCCTTGACTTCTTCATAGGTGAGTTCAGTCTCTAAAAAAATGTTATGCTTCGGGGTTAAAACCGGAAGGTCAAAAAGCAGTTCTTTTCTACATTGTTCTTCTGATTCCTCAGAGGTGTATAACCTTGAATAGAAATTCACAGCAATTTTTCGCATCTCTGTTTGATCAGAAATATCTTGACCATTACAGTCTTTTAAACAGTACATCAATTTCTCTTGTCCTTTTTTACGCTCTAGATTGAAAAAAAAAGAAGTAGGAGCGTCCATATCTCTTGTTGTTGCAAAACGACTCCTTACAAGAGCACCCTTCACTCTTTCATTCAAAATTGAGCTCAACAGGTTATTCTTTTCAGTCCACATATCTTTCAGGTTTACAGAGTCATTTGTAATCATACTTTGCTCAATACCAATAATTTCTTTTTCAAGACATTCCAAAGACTTTTTTATACAAGATGAAGAATGTGATAAATATTGTTGACAAAAATTCCTTATTTGTACCTTCCCTATTTCCCACCATTGAATGCAATTTTCGTAGCAATTCTTCTCACTCTTCCAAGACTCACAAAAAGACTTAAAATTGTCCAAAAAAAAGCATCTTCTAATAATTTATTATTAAAATGCCAATAATAACTTTTATGCATTTTTTTTATAAAGTACACTCCATAATAACGAATTTATGATCAGACACTGAAGTGGGAAAAATAGTTGCATTTGTAACTCTATTCCTCATGTTCCGTGACGTATAAAGTCTATCCAACCGTGCAGCAGAAATCGTCTCATTACTAATCTTCACCCATGTATACTGACGCGTTAACATATTATACTCTCTCCATACATCAGATAGGTTAAGATTTTTTTTTAATCCCACTAAGCACAATGCACTCCTTAAATGAGGTTCCTCACCGTTCCTGTCCTTTGTAAAATCCAATGTACAATTGAAATCTCCCCCTAAAATAATGAGTTGTCATTCATGTTGTTGTCTTAAAAAAACCTCCAATTTATTGAACAATTGTATTCTCTCTGCACCTATATTTGAAGCATAAATATTCACAAAAAGAAAAATAAGATTACTAATTTCTGCCCTCACAATCAGCAATCTCCCTGGAACAACTTCATTTTTTGACAAGATTTTCACTTTAACTATAGGGGAAAAAAGTACTGCCACTCCAGCACTCAAATTGGACCCATGACTAAGAACCTTCTCTCCTTCCCACCATAGGCCCCATTCAGCCTCATTACTTTGATCATTGTGAGTCTCCTGTAACAAAACCACACCTATATCTTTCAAATGTATAATCTCTGAAAGTAACCTATTCTTTCTACCATCTCTCATCCCATTAACATTGAGATCCCACCTGCAAAACTTCCATGAGAAAGAGAGAGAGAAAGAAAGGTACAGAGAAAAAAAGATTTAGCAGTCCTCATTATTATTGCATTTTGCTTTTGCCTTTCCCCTCGTTATACGTTCCTTCCCTGTTTGTGTTCCTTGTCTAATAACAGTTATGTGCTTTTTTAACCGAAACCTCTTTTGCTGTGAAAGTTCCTCAATGCTATATGTTTTCCTTGCCCATACAACAGAGGCAATGCATTTTTCAAGATCTGGGAAAAAGTCACTGACCTCTACACCTGTTTTTCCTTTTGTTTCATCTAAAAAAGAATTGATCTGTTCAAGAGTATACATATCCTTTTCAGCCACTTTTGCCATATCAGATGTATCGGACCACTGTTCTTCATTTCTCAAACTAGCATCAGTACATTGGGACATTTCATCTAACTCATCAGTCATATTTTCCTCAGAAACACCTACTGGTATTTCTTTGAGTTCGCACAATTCTTCATCACATCCCTGACCTTCACTGTCATCAGTTACATCAGTTATATTCTCAGCAACGCAAGCCGGCTGCTCCATACCACCAGTATTTAAATGAACATCACTCACCTGTCACCTCTTCTGAGGCTGCTATCACCTGTGTCTCCGTTCTCTGTTCTGTGTCCTGCTGATATTGTTTCGCATTATTAACATCTCCACGCGATGTAGATGGCCTCTGATCGTCTTTGTGTGGGCATGTAAAACGTTTGTGTCCTAGGTCACCACAGTCAAAGCACTTCAGATTTTCAGTGCTTGCGTAAATCATGTACGAGTTCTCTCCTTGATTAACTCGGAACGAAAATTCCAAAGTACGCTCCGGCGAAGTCAGAAACATAAAAACTTGGCGGCGAAAAGTTGTGACGTGTTTCAGCGCGATATTTTTACAGCCTAAAGGAATCATTCTCACTGGACTTGCTATTTTTCCGAATCTTAGCAACTCTTTCGTTATGGCATCATAAAAGGTGGAACATTCGAAATCGTTAATTTTGTTGCTGGAGCGGATAGTGGATTAATCGGGACAAACATTTCCTTTACCCATATTCCGCTCACAGTCAGCTGATTTATTAGCGTTTCAGAACTCAAAAAAACAACAACGGCTTTGTTCATGCGTGACGCTGAAACTATATTTTCAAAACCTACTTTTTCTCCAACAACTACAAGTAATTCCTCTATTGTCACACCGGGCTCTGGTACACACCTGCACCCATTTCTGAGTGATAGATTAGGTGACGTTTGCCCGGGAATTGACGCCATCCCGGCGTCTAAAATGATTAACTAAAATGATAACGAGGGGTAAGGCAAAAAGAAAAGAAACATAGGCTTAAGATAAATTAAGGCTTTTCACAAACGCTCTCAGAGCCGCAATCAGTCTCCACACCAACACTCCCAACAGTCACACAGAGAGAGAGAGAGAGAGAGAGAGAGAGAGAGAGAGAGAGAGAGAGAGAGAGAGAGAGAGAGAGAGAGAGAGAGAGAGAGAGAGAGAGAGATTTTATCACATATAACATACTTACTCCATCGAGGGACGCATTAATGCCGCTGAGAGACGCTTGGATTTGTTGAGCCCATGTCCAGCCTCTCATGGAAACGGTATTCCCTGTGGCTGTGGCTCTTTCAGCAGATAATGCGCCGCCACAAAGCACAAATGCTTCAGGAATGCTTTGAGGAGCACAACAACGAGTTTGAGTCCAAATTCCCCAGATCTCAATCCAATCGAGCATCTGTGGGATGAGCTGAACAAACAAGTCCGATCCATGGAGACCCCCCCTCACAACTTACAGGACTTAAAGGATCTGCTGCTAACATCTTGGTGCCAGATACCACAGCACAGCTTCAGGGGTCTAGAGGAGTCCATGCCTCGGCGGGTCAGGGGGACCAACACAATATCAGGTCATAATGATTAACCCTGTCAGGGAACTTTTAACTACTGCTTTACTCAATTAGGTGACTTCAAAATAACTTAATTCCGTGATATTGAAGTTACATTAACACATTTTATTACACGCTCTGTGAAATACTTGATTCTTATTGGTCAATCGCGCTTATGTTATTCCCAGATAACAACCGCCAAACTGAATAACACACCGCTCATCCGGGTACTGCGAGTTATCTTGACTGGTACTACTTATATGCTTAACGTGTCGCTCCGCTGTCGCTGACTGTCTGGCGCCATTTTGTGACAGAAAAACGTAACCACCACGGGTTACAATGGAAGACATCAAGGGTTTCACGGCCAGAACTTTAGTTTAAAAAGTTTTAAATATGGATATTTTTCTAACACAAACGCATCGATTCACTTCAGAAGGCCTTTATTAACCCCCCAGAGCCGTGTGGAGCAGTTATATGATGGACAGATGCACTTTTATCGACTGCTATTATAAAGCTTGGATTAGTCAGGACTTTTATTAATATAACTCAGATTGTGTTCGTCTGAAAAAGAATGTCATACACACCTGGGATGAGTACATCATGGGGTAATCTTCATTATTGGGTGAACTAACCCTTTCAGTATTCATTTCAACATATCTGGTAAAAACACATCTTCAGCCATAGATAAAGGCTTAAAGCAGTTTGGATCTGTTTTTCTTTGCGGAAGCTTTGAATAAACCCCTTTAGAGTGACTAAACCCCTCCGCTTCGCGTCCTGATCACTCTGTCGGGGTTTATTCTGCGATAACAACCGGCTGGATGTACATTATCCCTTACATGCCTGTGTAATTTGATTCATGCGAACACAATAAACCTGGTTAAATAAAACACATTAAATGAAAACCTTTGTTCGGTGCTGCTGTCTCTCCAAATCATGTTGTTATTCTTTGACAGTTCTTGATCCTCGTCCACCCGTCCTGACGTGGCCATCACAGGTACAGCACCATCACAGTACAGACGAGAAGAGATTGTTGAATAAAGTCGTTATTTGTTTTTGTTTTTGCGCACTAAAGTATTCTCATCTCTTCATCACATTAAGGCTGAATCACTGGAGTCACACAGACTATTTAAACAATGTCTTTACTGCCTTTCTGGCCCTTGAAAGTGTTCATCACACTGCTGTCTATGGAGGGGTCAGAGAGTTGTCTGGTCATCACCAGATCAAGCTCAATGTAAGATTGAACATTGGTCTGGGGAGTCTGCTCTGTATGTTCTACTGCACACGCGAGCATAAACGCGCATAAATTAAATGACTCTGTACGCAATTGGATAGTCCTTCAACCAATCAGACCACAAGAGGCGTGATCAACGGGCAACGACCCATCGCTTCTCTATCCGTCATCGTGATAATCCCTCCAATAGCGCGCCAGGTGGATAAGCCAGTCTGTGATTGGTTCCCGCAAAAGTGTAACAGAAGCAGTAGAAATGAGTGTACGGGTTTCCAGACTGGGTTGCCGGGTGCAATCAAATCGCTGGCAGATCAGGCTGGGTTTACCCAATCTAGTCAGAGAGCTCTGGGGTTTCATCAGAAATATCTTCATCTGTGTCTGAAGATGAACGAAGGTCTGACGGGTTTGAGACCACATGAGGAATTAATGACAGGATTTATATTTTTGTGTAATTCAATCGCTATGTCACTACTTTCGGGTCTATTCATGTCCATTTGACACAGGGTTTCTGCAGGCTTTATGAAGGTAACGTTTAGACCCTTTTAAGGCCTAGAATAAACTAAAGGGAACATAACACATTAATATGTTCTCTAAATGTAAATGAGCACACAATGAGTTGTATTAGTGACACTTCAAAGTGTGACCAAAAACAATTTCCAACAGATCTCCATAATTTTTTTATTTTACAAACAATAGCTAAAAAGTTTGAGATGAGAAATCTTGTGACTGTGATTTTATGATTAAAACAAGAACAAATATCTGCCAATGTGTTCATAAAAATCAACTTAATTCACATGCAAGTAATTTTCATTCCCAATGATATTTGTTCTTGTTTTAACCCGTTTAATCCCACCGGTCACTTCCGTGTCTTTTTTCTTATTTCTGGAAGCTCCAAAAGTGTGGTTGGCTCTGGGCAGGAAATTCAACTTTTAAATTAGGGATGTCACCATGGGCGTCAGAAGCAAAAGAAATGTGGGTGGGTCCTCTCTCAGAAACATTTTACTGGAGTAGATGCCATTTACATTAAGTACATATACCGCCTTGTTTGCTAAACGTCTGGTTGGGAAAGACAAAATGACATAAATCACCATATCATTGAGAGCAGCAGTAGTGTAGGGGTCAGACGCATGGCATCAAGTTTTGATGCAAATCGACCCGCGGTTCGAAATCCGCCTTTTGCCGAACTCACTCTACTCCCTTTTCCCATCACTTATCAGAAAATATTAGAAAAGTGGAAATAAAGCGTCTAATGTGTTTAATAATAAGTGTTTATAGGTTGGTTAGGGGAAGGTGAACAGACATGTGCTGAATTAGAGACGATGAAAGTGAGTAGGTCCAATATCATTGATCATATAAAGTGGGTCGTGTCCCGTCCTCACACAATGGTTCCGATGCCCATGGATGTCACTACCAAAATTCCATAATCATAAATGGTACAACCATAAAAATTTGACGGTACTGAAGGGGCAGGTCAGATACCTGTGTCTCTTCTTTTATACGCCTATCCTTCTCAATGTTTCTTTTTATTATTTCCATAACCTGAATAATCAAGGATAATCAATCTATGTATCTCTTTCTCTGCCGTCATATATTTAGTTTAAAGATAATTGTAATTCAGTGTGATTTTATACTTTTATATATTTAGTTTAAGGATGATGATTTTGGAGATTTTGGTATTATATTTGCTGTGTGCTTTTGGATTCACATTCTTTAGGTGCAGCTCTGATGTCTGTGTCAAGGCGTGCTGACAGACAACTGTCCTTGGTGTGTAAAGACACCCTGGGAATGAGAAGGCCCCTCAGCATGTGTTATACTATATGTCTTCCTAAAGTGACCTTAGGGTCACATGTGTTAAAGGTCTACGTGACTTTTCGGGGACTCAGAGAAATGTACCTCTTTTAAATGCTTTTCATACTAAATAGAATAAATTCACTTCTGTACTAGATGTAGTATCAGCATGTTTTGGAGAAGTGCTTTGTTGATAGTTAGTTAAGATGTTCTCAACCTTGAGGAAACTGTTATTCCCTGGAGCTTTGGTGTATGTGCGTTGCATGATCTGTGCAGATTCAGTATTGGAGATGGGCTTTTCTGAAGACGATGCCAGACCTGGAAACGCCTTTATATGACCAACTAGTCTACCCATTTTAGTGATATGCTCTACTATCTATCCTTGTGTGGAAATTTACTGTGACTGCATGTTCTCTGAGCCAATCAGAATCATTCCACATGACAATAATGACGTGGTTAGACCTTGAAAACAGTAGAACTGTTCAGAAATTGTATGTACTTTGGGCGGAGGCGGGGAGACTGTTAGAGGGAGCGCGGCCTACGAACTCCTTGTGAGATGGCTTCTGCTGATGAAACTGCAAACTATTCTTCAGTAAATTTTTCTTGAATTAATCTAACTCATGACTCTTGGTCTTCATTTTTCACTACTGGTCCTGGGTCCTAAGCTGTTACCACAACAGTTTTGGTGGAGAATGCGGGCAATCATTCCTTGGTACACCTCTGGCAAACAAGTAAACAAGGTAGTAAGCTTTTGTTATTTTTGGTTAGGGCTGTCTGACTGGAAGAGATTGGAAAAGGAGAGCAGTGTACTTCGCTTCATTCCGCTTGTGAAGAGTGAGGCATAATTATACAAAGAGTTAATGGTATACTATAAGAAGTCGCTGATAGGGTCGTTACGTGCTGCTTCTCCAGGGATTAAAGTCCCCAGGAGTTAGAGTGCTTACGCATAGGTAACGGTAGTTGACAGTGCAAAGGAGCGGACTCAAGAGAGGGGGTGTTGGTTTAAGATCGCCACCTCCATCTCTGATGGTATAATTTCAGGTGAGTATGAACTTTGACTAAAATGATGGCTAACAATTTCAGTGACATGATCAGTCCAGATAAAGATTTTGAGACGAAAGAGAGCAAACGCTGTAAGCAGCTTTGCTCTGAAGCCCTGACATCAAATAAATTTGAAGGAATTATTAAGGAAATGGGCAAAGGTTTTAATTCTAATTGGAAAGTTAATCAGAAACTTGACTGGCTAAAAGCTAAAAGACTGGAAAATGTTTTAATTCCTAACTGTTTGTGAGATAAGTTGGCAGAAATCACTGGGAATTACATTTACATTTATGCATTTAGCAGACGCTTTTATCCAAAGCGACTTACAACTTGGGGAAACATGAAGCGATTGGTCATGAAGAGTCGAGAAGCGCAATAAGAGCCTGAAATCCTGAGAGCGTGTACATTGCTCAGTGTAGCACAGGCTAGAGTAGGGAGGGAAAAAGGAAGAGAAAGAGGAAAGGAAAGGTTGAAGGAAAGGAAAGGTTTTTTTTATTATTATGTAATTTTAATTATGTAAGATTTGGTCTGTGTAGTCTGAGTAAAGGACTTGAGGTTGTTTTTGAAACAAAAAACAAAAAAAAAGGCCAAGAGATGTGTGAGCAGCCAGTCTGATCTGCCCGTTTACGTTTGAAAACGTAATTTCTGGCAAAGGATAGAGTTAAAAGGAAAATGTCTGATGCTTATTTGAAAACAATTTTAATTTCTAGCCAGGTCTTACACTGAGCTAGTGCGAAGTGTGATGTTTAGTGCAAAACAGATGTAATCTCTAGCCAAGTCTTATGCTGTGCTAGAGTGACAAGTTAAAAATTTATGAAAATGCAGTACCAGTTCTTAATGCCTAGGTGAAGCTCTCGATGTGTGTTCAGAGGAGTTTTGAGTGTTTCTTTCCTGTTACATGTTTAACATGGAGACGCCCAGTTCCAGAGAGAGAGAGAGAGAGAGAGAGAGAGAGAGAGAGAGAGAGAGAGAGAGAGACTTTTGACTTTTAAAGCTAGTATACAAAACACAGACACAAAAATAAATAATAATAAAAATAATAATAATGTAGAAAAAATTAATTTAAAACCCATATTTAAAAAGGTACATTAATAGTTTGTAATATGCAAACTCAATAGCAACCATATACTGTATTCTACCAATGATTTAAAAAGAGACAACAAATCAACATCTTGACCAGCATTTTTGCATTGATGTGTTTTCAGGATTGCTAACTTGGCCCATTAAAAATCAGCACAAACTGCTCTCGCCACGACTGTTACTGCAACCAAAGATAAAAAGGATATTTGTAAAAGAAAATCCCAATTTCATAATTAGTTTTTCCAAAAGTACAAAAAGTGGAACCAGCCTTGAACACTCCCAAAATAAATAAAACTGCATCAGAAGCCTTACAGAGAGAACATTCAGGTAAAACCATATCATTACATTTAGAAACAAAGGTGTTTAGCCAACGCACAGTGACGCATTCTCCACTGTAAATCTCCACTTTATTGGAATAGGAGGCTTGTACAACATCCTCCATGAGGGATTCACATCTCTGAGTACAGAAAGGTTAGTCAGTGTTTCTGCTTCATTCATTCGGCCGTGGCGCCGCCACACCAAACATCATCACCTCCACGGCTGCAGCTTGACGTCCGATATTGTGCATACTATTGTAAAGCCCCACTAAAGTAACACGATGAAACTCACTCCCAGACTCCAATGATCCCATTATTATACTTTATTTGAAGAGGGGTTGCATTAAAGGACTTTATCTTGCTGGAGTTTATTGCTGTTTTTCTAAATCATGTTACTTTCTCCCGAGCACTATAATTGTTCTTCATGCTCACGGTAACTGAAATTTAAAACTGTTACAAGAAAAGGCATAATAAACCAAAGATATAATAAACTACGCATCAATATCTGCAAGAACTAAAACATTGGAGCCTTTCATATTATAATACTTTTGCGCAATAAAAGATTATTAACAGACTAACATGTTCTGTCCTGTCTATCATATGTTGCTGCCTCATTAAAAACTGTACATTTAACAGAAATGTCTTTTCATTTTATAGTATAATGTTGTATTTTATACACCGGTATAACATCCTAAAACATCCCCATAACCTAACAATCATAATTTGTTCTCACCTGCAGGTTAAAGATGTCAGGCGTTGCTTCAGGGTCCTCGGCGGTGCTTGAACCAGCTCAATCTGAGTCCCAGTGCACTGGGCAGGTTACTAATATAAATATCTAAACCACAACCAATAAAGATATTTTCAGGAAAAAATCACAGAATGGTTTCCTTTTAAACTTAAAAAGTTTCAGAATAATACAAAGACAATAATTCAATAATTATTGGAGGCAACATGCTGGAGACAGGTTTATTGCGGATGACATATCGATTTAAGTATTATTAAATTGTAATATTCGAATGATCGGAGTCATCACGCTGGAGACGGGTTTATTGAGGATGCCGTGTCGATGAGGCAGTTTCAGGGGGAGTCTAATCACGGTCTCTCAGACACTTCAGGGTCATGCGTTGGTCTTCTCTGGGCGCAGGTCCAGCATCTGATCTGGATACGGCCCGGATCCGGCTGACTGCAGTAAACCTCGGGATAAAACAGAGAGACTATCATTAGCGTAGATGCCATTCTTCTGATGATGTCACGAGTACATCAGGTGTTATGGGAAGTGTTCCCGGTTCCGGCTGACCTAGTTAATGCAGCCTAATAATCATTTCATTGAAAAAGTGTTTTATGTGTATGCCACAGTAAAGAGATGTGTTTTTAGTCTAGATTTAAACTGGCAGAGTGTGTCTGTTTCCCGAACAGTGCTAGGAAGACTAGGAAGAGTTTAGGAGCTAAATAGGAAAAGGATCGACCGCCTGCAGTTGATTTGGATATTCTCGGTATTAACAACTGGCCAGAATTTAGAGATCGCAGTAGACTTGATGGAGTATAATATGTTAAGAGCTCGCTCAAGTACTGGGGAGCTAAACCATTTAGTGCTTTGTAAGTAATAAGCAAGATTTTAAAATGTATGCGATGTTTAATAGGTAGCCAGTGCAGTGTTGACAGAACTGGGCTAATATGGTCATACTTCCTGGTTCTAGTAAGAACTGGAGCTGCTGCGTTTTGGACCAGCTGGAGTTTATTTATTAAGCGAGCAGGGCAACCACCCAGTAGAGCATTACAATAATCTAGCCTTGAGGTCATGAACGCATGAACTAACTGTTCAGCATTTTGCATTGAGAGCATGTGCCGTAATTTAGATATATTTTTAAGATGGTAGAATGCAGTTTTACAGATGCTAGAAACGTGGCTTTCAAACGAAAGATTGGTATCAAAGAGCACACCCAGGTTCCTCACTGACCACGAGGACTTGACAGAGCAGGATCAAGTGTTAGACAGTATTCTAGTGGGTGGACTGGGTCAGAGCATCTCCAAAACTGCAGCTCTTGTGGGGTGTTCCCAGTCTGCAGAGGTCAGTCTCTATCAAAAGTGCTCCAAGGAAGGAACAGTGGTGAACAGTGGACCACGGAGCAATGGAAGAAGGTGGCCTGGTCTGATGAATCATGTCTTCTTTTACAAAAATGGTTCAGGAATGGTTTGAGGAGCACAACGAGTTTGAGGTGTTGACTTGGCCTCCAAATTCCCCAGATCTCAATCCAATCGAGCATCTGTGGGATGTGCTGAACAAACAAGTCCGATCCATGGAGACCCCACCTCGTAACTTACAGGACTTAAAGGATCTGCTGCTAACATATTGGTGCCAGATACACAGCACACCTTCAGGGGTCTAGTAAAGTCCATGCGTCGACGAGTCAGGGGGACCAACACAATATTAGGAAGGTAGTCATAAAGTTATGCCTGCTCAGTGTATATCACCTGCAACCCTTGTACCTGAAAGTTTTCGGGCTCACTTTGTTTTTCTGGGTATTTTGAATCAATAACTACCCCAGCAACAATGAGCTCTTCATCAACTTTCCCATCTCCATGTACATGTATTAATGACAGAAGCACTATCCGTACCTTCAGTGGGACAATCTTGTGCAAGCACATTAGAGCCCTCGCCACTGTCAGATAAAGCTGCGGCTTCATCTTGCTGTACATTATCAGTACTTTCTGCAATGTTATTATCTACAGCATTATTCACCTGTTCCGTTACCGAATTACTCTCCTTCTCCTTTTCAGCCTCCGTATTTAAAGGATACGATTGTCTCACATGGCCCTGTTTCCCGCAACTAAAACATTTGATTGAATCAGCAGTGATAAAGATCGTATAATCTTTCCCATTTGGTGTGACCAAAAAGAGAGAAAAAAATGATTATGCTTTTCTGGTTTATGTTTCTTTTAATAAGTGTTTTTATTTTCATGAT
The DNA here is from genome assembly GCA_023566225.1 of Romanogobio albipinnatus. Taxonomy (NCBI): domain Eukaryota; kingdom Metazoa; phylum Chordata; class Actinopteri; order Cypriniformes; family Gobionidae; genus Romanogobio; species Romanogobio albipinnatus. Next base: position 1,242,893 of record CM042256.1, on the reverse strand, counting down.
GTATCTATACTGTACTGTTGACTTATGTTGACCTTTTGTTCTTTTGTACTTGACTTTCTGCAGATATGAGCAAAGAGTCTTAAAGTTTACGTCCATCACGTATGGTCGAGACCTATGCTAAACTGTACTTTGGCACCTAGGGTGTGGAAACCACTCATGCATAGATTTCTAATTTTACAGTTGGCCCGAGTCCCATATCTGAGTTTGGTAGCAAAAAGAGGAACTTGGCTTTGCTCATATGATTCTAAAAGGGTATAAAGGATAAGCAATTTCCATGCTGAGCCAGTCACTGCCTTGACTCAAACTTTTTCTTTTATGCACTTTGCTTTACTGCAAGAGAGCTCTCGATCCACTTTACCTTTTTCCAGGGCAAGAAGTATGAAGTACGGTTAGACAGCAGCAAAACCGTAATGAATGCATCTCACAGATAATCCATGTTCAACCAAATCATCAACCATAGACGTTTTCCTCAGAAACATAACAACTGGCTTGTTCATTCTCGCTGTAGACACGATGTTCAACACACCGACTGCATTACCAACAGCAATTAAATCTTCCACTGACACGGTCTCATCTGAGAAACATTTGCACCCGTGGCACGCAGTCAAGGACACAAAGCCATCAGAATTCAATGCTCTCTCTCAGTCTTCTCTCGACCAAACATCATTTCAGGATCTAGTGTAGCGAGTTGTAGATCTTTGTTCTTTCTTGTTTTCCACATTGCCAGTCTAATTGTTCCAGTCAGATCCTTTAATAAACACATTTTCCACCTCATTGAAAAACTATTTAATTCCCCCAATAAACACTTTATCAGAAAATTCCTCATTAAATCTTCAAAACCATGTAAATAAGTACATTCAGAAAGTCTTGTAATCTGTTACAGTTTAAACACAAATGTTCTCGATCTTCTGCTATCATTCCTCTACTCCTGCTGGATTCAGGTGTGTCACATGTCCATCTGTAGCTTTGGCCCGTCAATAATCCTCCATTAGATCAGCAGTTTGCTTCTCTACAGGGGTTTATACAGGGTCCTCCACCCATCCCGCACCAGACAGTTCTGGCCATCTAGAAGCTTTTTGCCTCTTCAATGAATCTCGATGTGTGATTTTAACTGAAGTGCAATATATTGCTCTCTTACACACATCTTTATCTCTCATCCGAGAGATGTCCAAGTGTGTGAACACCATTCCTCATTAAAGGGTAACTTCAGTGATTTAGCATTAGGCTTTGTATCAGTAGAAACCCCATACTATATTCAAATGATGGTACTTTCCCCCCTCATATCCCCCTGAGACGAGAGAATTATGCATTTTATTTCTGGAAAGATTCCTCCGATGACGCAAATATCGTCATTTTACATCATCTGAGGATTTTTTGGCCAGAGGCTAAAGACTACAGCCACTAGATGGAGCTGTTCCGCATGTTATCAACCCGCCCACAGGGAAGAGATCTCACGCACAGAATGTAAGACAAACGGCCGAAGGGACAATCATAATAACGGAGCGGTGCAGAGTAAAGTGAGTGTTTCAACTTTTCAATGAATTCCTGTGATAGTTTAGCTTCCATATGCGATCAGAAACGTGCCAGACTGGCGCTTACCTCAGTTCTGCTCAGCTCTTCTCTCGTGAGGAATTAAATCTGACTCTACTGCATCTGTGCTGTGACTTTCGTTCGGCTCACTCACACTCTATTGAAAAGACACGTTCAGTTTTTAATTGTAGTGTTTATTCTCTAACTGAACGAAAGATTGTATTACTATGAAGATTAAAACGACGGTGTACAGCGTGGCCTCGTAGGGCAATGAAGCAAGTGCATTCTGGGAGTTGTTGTCTTTCATCCACATGAGACAAAAATACATTTTCTGTCTTTTCTCAGTCTAGAAGGCACCAAATTCAAAAATAATTTCACATTTCTACTGCATAAATGACCCAGTTTAAATACAAAGCTTAATGCTAAATCACTGAAGTTACCCTTTAAACATCTCACACTCACAGAGGACAGGAGTCTAGTCTGGATCGTTGGGCTGAAAACCAACGGAGCCCAATGTCCGTGATCCTCAATGTCTCGCTTTACTCTAAACACACTTCTTCATGTCTGCAGCACAGGCTTATGAAAGTGTAGAGGCTCTGACAGGCTTACTTCCTCTAATTTCATTAAAAACAGCTTTCTATCAAGTCCAAGTCCAGCTTCAAAAATGCCCAAGCCTTGACCGCCCTCTTGAACTGGGTAATAAAGTGCAACCGCACGGATCCAGAGCTGTCCACTCTGAAAACATCATCAAATGTCCTTTGTATATTCGAAATAAGTTCCTTGGGTGGCTCCATAGCTATAGTCCTGTGCCTCAACATCGATGCAGTGAGATTATTGACCACCAGAGCTCTCCTCCTATTGGACAACTGTGGCAAAAGCCATTTCCATTCAGCCGTTTAGAGACACGGCTCCAGCAGAGCCTCACAGTTTCTCTTTTGAAACTGGTCATTCCCCAAAATAACTCCTAATGTTTTCAATCCGTCCTGTCTACACTATTGAGGAAACCCAGTACCTTCCCAATAATAAACCCTTCATTTTAGAGCAATAACTCCAGCAGAAGAGGCTTCTTCATATTATCAAATACTTTAAAAAGATAATTTGAAGATTCCTCCTCAGTCTGCACATCAAAAGTTCAATTACCAAACAATAATTGCTGGAAAGTGGACGCCCTTGTCTAATGCCTCTCGACACAGATTCATTTAATCCACCACCTGCTCTGACCATAACAGAAATATTACAATATAACAACTGAATGTACCATATACAGTAAATCTGTCACCACGAGGCAAGGCAAGGCAAGTTTATTTATAAGACACATTTCATACACAATGGCAATTCAAAGTGCTTTACATAGAAAATGAATTAGCATATGCATTAGAAAGAAATAAGAATACCATACATAATAATTAAAAATAAAATAATCAACAGATGCATAAGAAATAGAGATATACAGTTGTAAAGAGAATTAAAAATAATAAAATGATGATATATAGATACTAAAACAGTTACAAAAAGATGATACATAGATAAGATAAGGTGCAATCAGTCAGTTGTACAGTGGCACAGTGCTCATTCAGTAAATGCACAGCTAAACAGATGTGTTCTGAGTCTGGATTTACTGTTGGAGCACATCTGATCTGTTCAGGAAGCTGGTTCAGCTATGGCTGGCATAATAGCTAAACGCAGACTCTCCTTGCTTTGAGTGAACCCTTGGTATTTCTAACTGACTTGATCCTGATGATCTGAGTGATCTGTTGGGTTTGTATTTAATCAGCATATCTGCAATGTATTGAGGTCCTAGGTCATTGAATGATTTATAAACAAGTAACCGTACTTTAAAATCGATCCTAAATGTAACTGGAAGCCAGTGTGCAGACCTGAGGACTGGTGTGATATGGTCATATGTTCTGGTTCTGCTCAGTGTTCTGAATGAGCTGCAGCTGTCTAATGGTCTTTTTGGGAAGGCCGGTGAGAAGATCATGTTTGTTTAAAAGAGAATAAAGTCAATGCACCTTTAGCCCCGTTGAGCCCTATAACTGTTCCTACCTGGTTGACATGTGACAGGTAGGTGGGGTCATGCGGTGACATGTGGGGTAGAGCCGCACATGTCGATATATCGGTGGTATACACCATCGGTGGTATACACCGATATACACAGACCGATATACATGTGGGGTAGAGCCGCACATGTCGATATATCGGTGGTATACACCGATGTACACCGACCGATATATCGGTGGTATACACCATCGGTGGTATACACCGATATACACAGACCGATATACATGTGGGGTAGAGCCGCACATGTCGATATATCGGTGGTATACACCGATGTACACCGACCGATATATCGGTGGGCCGATATTATCGACCGATATTAGGCATTTTCCAAACTATCGGTATCGGCATTTATGATGGCCAATAAATGAATATTTAAAAAAAAAAAAAAAAAAAAAAAACTCACGAAACATCGCTCAACCACATTATGAGTGTTGGCGTTTTATAGTTTGTCCACCAGAGGACACTCAAAACGTACAAGTCAAAATTCGTGACTGCCAAGTCCAGTTTTGCGGTTACATGTAAGCCAAGAGTGAAACGGAATTAGCTTACGTTAGATTGTTCCAGTATAGTTGATTGACCGTCAGTTTAACACGGACAATGTGACTGAATAAGATTCCTTAATAGTGTGACAGTTTGACAGCATGGGACGTATCATCTCTCCACTGCCCGTTATTTTGAAAAAGTATGTTTTACAATATTTTGCAGTCCATTTCTAAATTATGGCTTATCATAGACTTTAGCTAACCACAAAGCTTGCTACTGCCATGGTTATCAGTGGAAGACCGCTAACATTAATGCGCTTGGAAATCACAACAAACTTATTCAGCGCATGGAGTCTGTGGGAGATTCTGACCCTGAGGAGCTTCCTTCATCAGGAGACAGGAATTCCAGACGCTTACAGACCATCAGCTCATAATCGCTCTGATACAGGACGCCATCGAGCGACGTCTGAACGCCATCGAGGGGCGCATTAATGCCCCTGAGAGACGCTTGGATGTTCTTGAGAAGCAGCAGGACTTGAATTTATCTTGCTGGGGTTTATTGCTGTTTCTAAACGATGTCGATGTCTGTTAGATCACACACCACAAGGACTATGAACTGGCATCACATGAACAATAACTGTAATTACAACAAATTATCAATAAACTGTTGTATAGATATTACACACTGTGATTTGTGCACTCAACATCTCTTCTCTTTGTTCAATGACTCCATGTTACTTTAGCGGCTCATTCTGCACCGGATGAGCATCAGCGCTTTGAGCCGCTCCGTCTGGAAGCGCTTCATGTTATCATGGTTTTGAGCACTGAAAGATTATTAACGTAATTGTATCGATCATATCCTCATTTAAAATATGCTCAATAAATTTCAAATAAACAACTTTTAATTTTATATTATTTGTGTGTATCCAACTTTTTACTGGCCCTCGACCACACGGAGTCAGGATTCATGCCATCCCACTCAGCAATGTACCACAGTCATTCAAATCTCTCCAAACACAATTGTAAAACATACACAAGTCTTTGGCAGGAAAAATCAGGAATCATGTGATGTAAAATAATCTCCATTATCCACGCACATACACTAAATTGCCAAAAGTATTGGGCCGCCCCTCCACATCACTGAGTTCAGGTGTTCAATCTCTTCATGGCCACAGGTGTATAAATCAAGCTCTAGTCCTGCAGACGCTTCTACACACATCAGTGAGAGAATGGGCCGCTCTCAGGAGCTCAGAGAACTCAAGCTCTAGTCCTGCAGACGCTTCTACACACATCAGTGAGAGAATGGGCCGCTCTCAGGAGCTCAGAGAACTCAAGCTCTAGACCTGCAGACGCTTCTACACACATCAGTGAGAGAATGGGCCGCTCTCAGGAGCTCAGAGAACTCAAGCTCTAGACCTGCAGACGCTTCTACACATATCAGAGAGAGAATGGACCGCTCTCAGGAGCTCAGAGAACTCAAGCTCTAGACCTGCAGACGCTTCTACACACATCAGTGAGAGAATGGGCCGCTCTCAGGAGCTCAGAGAACTCAAGCTCTAGTCCTGCAGACGCTTCTACACACATCAGTGAGAGAATGGGCCGCTCTCAGGAGCTCAGAGAACTCAAGCTCTAGACCTGCAGACGCTTCTACACACATCAGTGAGAGAATGGGCCGCTCTCAGGAGCTCAGAGAACTCAAGCTCTAGACCTGCAGACGCTTCTACACACATCAGTGAGAGAATGGACCGCTCTCAGGAGCTCAGAGAACTCAAGCTCTAGACCTGCAGACGCTTCTACACACATCAGAGAGAGAATGGACCGCTCTCAGGAGCTCAGAGAACTCAAGCTCTAGACCTGCAGACGCTTCTACACACATCAGTGAGAGAATGGGCCGCTCTCAGGAGCTCAGAGAACTCAAGCTCTAGTCCTGCAGACGCTTCTACACACATCAGTGAGAGAATGGGCCGCTCTCAGGAGCTCAGAGAACTCAAGCTCTAGGCCTGCAGACGCTTCTACACACATCAGTGAGAGAATGGGCCGCTCTCAGGAGCTCAGAGAACTCAAGCTCTAGTCCTGCAGACGCTTCTACACACATCAGTGAGAGAATGGGCCGCTCTCAGGAGCTCAGAGAACTCAAGCTCTAGGCCTGCAGACGCTTCTACACACATCAGTGAGAGAATGGGCCGCTCTCAGGAGCTCAGAGAACTCAAGCTCTAGTCCTGCAGACGCTTCTACACACATCAGTGAGAGAATGGGCCGCTCTCAGGAGCTCAGAGAACTCAAGCTCTAGACCTGCAGACGCTTCTACACACATCAGTGAGAGAATGGGCCGCTCTCAGGAGCTCAGAGAACTCAAGCTCTAGTCCTGCAGACGCTTCTACACACATTAGTGAGAGAATGGGCCGCTCTCAGGAGCTCAGAGAACTCAAGCGTGGTACCACGCTCAACTGTTAGTGGTGTTATAACAAAGTGGAAGCGATTGGGAACAACAGCAACTCAGCCTTCGTGGCTAGACCAAGTAAAATCATAGAGCAGGATCAGCGCATGCTGAGGGTCACAGTGTGCAGAAGTCGCCAACTTCAGTAGCTCCAGAACTCCAAACTTTGGTGGAGGGGGGATTATGGGGTGGGGTTGTTTTTCAGGGGTTGGGTGTTTCTCTTAATTCTTCACCAAGACATTTTGGACAATTTCATGCTCCCAACTTTGTGGGAACAGTTTGGGGTTGGCCCCTTCCTGTCCCAGCATGACTGACCAGTGCACAAAGTGTCGCTCCATAAAGACATGGATGAGCGAGTTTGGTGTGGAGGAACTGCACTGGCCTGCACAGAGTCCTGACCTCAACCCGATAGAACACCTTTGGGATGAATTAGAGCGGAGACTGAGAGCCAGGCCTTCTCGTCCAACATCACAAATGCGATTCTAGAAGAATCCCCATAAACACACTCCTAAACCTTGAGGAAAGCCTTCCCAGAAGAGCTGAAGCTGTTAGAGCTGCAACTCCATATTAAACCCTACGGATTGAGAATGGGATGGCATTAAAGCTCATGTGAAGGCAGGCGTCACAACACTTTTGGCGATATAGTGTATCTTCCTACACAATTACCAGACATTGAGAAATCACGTTTCACAAAATCCACATCTTCATGAAGAAACATTGTCACGTTAACATTGTATTATAAAATATAAGGCAAAGGAGCATCACTGAAGAAGACGAACACAAACTCATTGATATTCTCAAGCAGAGAGATGATTGACAGCAGCGTATTCACTGTAATCCTGATTATTCCTGACACTGACACTGGCAGGACAGTCCGATTGCTTGTGGAAATTCACCACTGCGTAATTCAGATCCTCAGCAGAAGAGATGCAGCACTGAGAGTCTCCAGCGGCTTTCTGAACCATAGCGTAAACGCAATCAGAGGGGTTTGTGGGTAATTGGGCAGTGGCGTATAGGACATTAGAGGAATCAGAGGGGTTTGGGGGTAATTGTTTGTGAGGGTCTTTAATCTCCTCGTAATCACAACCAGTGTGAGAAACCTGAGGAGAGACAGAGGAATTATTTACAGCTCTGAAGATCATCATTAGACATTAATTTCATTATGAATAAAAATCAATATTTGATACAGTAACTGGACTCACCACTTCATGTTTGCCTGGTCCAGTGTGAGATGACGAATCAGCGCCTGTCAAACACAAGCATCCTAAATGAATGACATTACTGTACATCTCAATTCAACACTGATGTCTTGTGTAATGTTCTCACACATCATCAAGTGTCTGTATTTTGCTCATGTCTCGTTGCAGCCTATAGGTGGCGTCAGAAAGTGGGAGAACAGATCAAGAGATCTCTCTGTTTTAAACTCAGTATAAATGGAGAGTTTGTGCATCTGAAGGAGTTCAGAATGAGTTTTACCTGGAGACTGACGCTTCTTACAGAGAAACAGTAACGAGAGTCCAGCGATGATCAGAACCAGAAGAAGCAGAACCAGAGAGACGATCAGAGAAGAGCCTGAAAACACAGGAGAAATAATCAGAGAGTCTGATCACTGTCAGATAAACATCAGATCAGATCATGGGCGGAGCTGGACGTTTGGAGGAGGACTGACCAGACATGATACTGGATCTTCAGGGTTAGCCCAATGACCATATCCCAAATATCAAAACTCAAAATATGCCATTCCCATACCTAAAATACATATTTGACAGTCAGTTTTATGTCCCTCCTTCACATCTAGCACAGATTTATCATTGGTAGAATGTAAAATATTTCAATACAAGCTTTTCAGTCAAACACAATTAAAGCAATATGACCCTTTAAACCCGTGGGGGGGGGGTCAAACCAGTTTCTAGTTTTCACACCGTACATTCATGCAATCCGTTTAAATAACCATCTTGTGTCGTGCGTGCATATCAGTTGTGTTTGTGTGTGACTGAATGCACAGCTAGTTTGTGTTAAATAGACTTTCTGAACCACATACACTCACCTAAAGGATTATTAGGAACACCTGTTCAATTTCTCATTAATGCAATTATCTAATCAACCAATCACATGGCAGTTGCTTCAATGCATTCAGTTACTGGGATTTTCACGCACAACCATTTCTAGGGTTTACAAAGAATGGTGTGAAAAGCGAAACACATCCAGTATGCGGCCGTCCTGTGGGCCAAAATGCCTTGTTGATGCTAGAGGTCAGAGGAGAATGGGCGACTGATTCAAGCTGATAGAAGAGCAACTTTGACTGAAATAACCACTCGTTACAACCGAGGTATGCAGCAAAGCATTTGTGAAGCCACAACACGCACAACCTTGAGGCGGATGGGCTACAACAGCAGAAGACCCCACCGGGTACCACTCATCTCCACTACAAATAGGAAAAAGAGGCTACAATTTGCACCAGCTCACCAAAATTGGACAGTTGAAGACTGGAAAAATGTTGCCTGGTCTGATGAGTCTGGATTTCTGTTGAGACATTCAGATGGTAGAGTCAGAATTTGGCGTAAACAGAATGAGAACATGGATCCATCATGCCTTGTTACCACTGTGCAGGCTGGTGGTGGTGGTGTAATGGTGTGGGGGATGTTTTCTTGGCACACTTTAGGCCCCTTAGTGCCAATTGGGCATGGTTTAAATGCCACGGCCTACCTGAGCATTGTTTCTGACCATGTCCATCCCTTTATGCCCAGCATGTGCCCATCCTCTGATGGCTACTTCCAGCAGGATAATGCCCCATGGCACAAAGCTCCAATCATTTCAAATTGGTTTCTTGAACATGACAATGAGTTCACTGGACTAAAATGGCCCCCACAGTCCCCAGATCTCAACCCAATAGAGCATCTTTGGGATGTGGTGGAACGGGAGCTTCGTGCCCTGGATGTGCATCCCACAAACACAGTATTAGTATGGTGTTCCTAATAATCCTTTAGGTGAATGTATAACAGCAAGTGTGTAAATAAGGCATTTTCTTCACTTAAACCAACACGCTTTCCACTATGGAATACCAAAGCTGACAAAATAAATAAATAAATAAATAAATAAATAAATAAATAAATAAATACATAAAATATACAAAGAAATGTAAAAAGTGTGTATTCGTTTATTTCCTTATTTATGTATAATTGTATTTTTCCACATTTCTTTGTTCATTAATTTATTTATACATTTCTTTATTTTGCATATCATTTATACACCATACAGATAAAGAAATGTGAAAATAAATAAGTGTATAAATGAATAAATGTGGAAATAAACCAATGTAGACATAAATACATGTATAAATAAATGTGTGAAAATGCAATTATACATAAATAAGGAAATAAGTTCAAAAACGTATTTTATTTTATTTCTTTGTATATTTATGTCACTGTTGGTTTTGTGTCTTTTATTTTGTATTCTCAGTCATGCTTCCTGTTTGTCATGTGCTTCCCTTTGTGGATGTGTCCTGGTCTGATTGGTTCATTGTCTTGTCATGTGGTTATGAGTTCTGGTTGTTCATTGGTTGTCATAGTCATGTGTTCTCCTGGTCTCTGTATAAATAGTCCTCATGTTTGTCTTGTCAGTTTGTTGTGTATTGTTCTCTGTACCTCTATTGGTGAGTCCACGCTTAGTCCAGGTTTAGTTTATTTCATGTTTCTATTCAAGATCAAGTCTAGTCTTTATGGTGTATTTGTTCACGTACTGTTTAAATAATAAACTGCACTTGGGTTCACATAAACACGCCTCAGAGGAATCGTTACAGAATACACGACTGATAAAATGACCCCAGCAGTTCGCCTCTTGTGTCTCTGTCAAGGCAATCGCGCCGCAGAGGATTATGTAGAAGATTTTTGTAGACTCTGTTACTTGGTGGACTTTAATGATGTGGTTTGAATGAACCCATTCGTTCCCAGATGCCTGGAGGGAAAACCCATTGACCTTGCATTATTACTGAGTGGATTCTCTTGTACTGTGGGGACAGTGGAAGAGGAAGCCCACATTTCTCCAGTATCTACCAAGCTAGAGCCCTCAGCCATCATGTCTGCCACGCCAAAGTCTTATCACCTCATGGCTGCCACACCAGAGTGTCTCCATGCCATATCTGGAGTTATTCAAGCTACGCCTGCCATGCCAGGGCCTGTTCATGTCATGGCCACCACTCAAGAGCCTCTTCACAACATGGCCTCCACGCCTGAGCCCTCGGCCAAGATGGCCGCCACGCCTGAGCCCTCGGCCAAGATGGCCGCCACGCCTGAGCCCTTGGCCAAGATGGCCGCCACGACTGAGCCCTCGGCCAAGATGGCCACCACGCCTGAGCCCTCGGCCAAGATGGCAACCACGCCTGAGCCCTCGGCCAAGATGACCACCACACCTGAGCCCTCGGGCAAGATAGCCACCAGACCTGAGCCCTCGGCCAAGATGGCCACCACGCCTGAGCCCTCGGCCATCACGGCCCCAAACTATGCAGTCACCTTAAGAAGTCACCATGTCTCTATTTAAGATCAATCTAGTCTTTATTTTGTATTTGTTCACATTTTGTTTAAATATTAAACTGCACTTGGGTTCACATACACTCCCCTCAGTGGAATCGTTACAATTTATGCCTTTTACTTTTTTATATTTATTTATGTATTTATTATTTCAGGAGTTTTGGCATTCCATAACGAACCACCAAAATGCAGATTCAACCCAGTATGCAATGGGTTATTATTGCTATTTATTTTTACATACTAACTATTTAAAATGAATCAAATGTAATATTTATAATATTATTATATTATATTATATATATTTCAGCTCAAGATCACCTGCTGATGTGTTCAGAGACGCCGGTGATGTAGAAGTTCTGGAGACGCCTGTGAATGGTGAAGTAGAAGAAGCTGATGATGATGATGATGGTGGTGGTGGTGTTGATGGTGTTGATGATGATGGTGGTGGTGGTGGTGGTGTTGATGATGATGATGATGATGATGATGGTGGTGGTGATAATGTCTCTGAGAATTTTGTATATGAAAATGAAAAAAAGAATTTCAAAATAGTGCTTTTTTTTCACACCCAGAACTTGACATCATCCTCTAATGGTGAAGAGACACGTTACTGATGGCTTTCACACATTCATTACCCAGAATTAAAGTTGCTGATACACAGAAACTGTTTGAGTTTCTGGAATGTAACGGGGTGCCCCCTGAAAGTGAGCTCTGTTGTGTGAGTGGATGGAGCTGGGCGGAAGTTAAGCTCGCGGCCCCTTTAAAAATGCGGGGTTTTCCCGTTTACTTCCGTTTTCCTGTGGCATGACAGGCAGGTGTGCGCTGGTGCATCTCGAGAGCATTGTGGTTTGCGTTAAGCATTGTGCTCGTTCAGCGCCGTGGACCTGTATAGGGCTGAAATTTTTCATTGTGGGCCTGAGGGTGCTCAACCGCATCAACACATTTTGGGCGTGATCCAGACAGTATTGGTGGATTGTTCACCACTTTTACCGAGGGCCAGTTGATTCTGCTGCAGAAATCAGTCTGCTGCTGTTTTGCTGCTGTGCGGTGGCTCGTCACTGCGTTTTTCTCGGGGTTTCCATCAAGTACACACGATTGTGTGTGTGTGTGTGTGTGTGTGTGTGTGTGTGTGTGTGTATGCCCCAGTGCATCAACCTGAGTGGCTCGCCTCTTCGTGAGCGCGTCTTCCTTGGTGAGCGCGTGTTGGAGCGGGCGATTGCGTGAACGTGTGGTGGAGTATTTGTGTATATGTTGAGACCATTTGATGTTATGTTTCCTTGGTGATAGATTTTTTTTATTGTATTTTGCTTCTTGTTTCGTTTTACTTTTTTTTTCTTCTTTGTGTTTTGAACACTGTGAGTGGCTATCGTCTCCTTTGATTGTTTATCAATTTCCCTAACTATCAATAACCATCAAGAGCTATTAACTACTCTGACAGGGAGGGGTTATATTTATTTTGCTTGTTTGTGTGGATTGTGGTGTTGGTTATTTAATTTGGGTGGGCTTGATTTTGTTTGTTTAATGATTTGTATGGTGTCAATTGAGGTTGTGTGAAACTGTAATTCTTTTCTTTTCTCCCTTTTAACCTTCCCTTCATAAGTGTTGAATTATCCATTGGGATCTTGATATTCAAGAGATACATCCACAGGTGGCCACTGGATGGTATTGTTTCTTTTTTTTTTTTTTTTTTTTTGTGTAAATGCTATTTGTGATTTTGTATATTTTCTTTTGAAGTTGCTTTCTGTATGATTATCCTTTTAAACCTTTACAAAGGGTTAATTAAAGATTTGATGTACACATCTCTGCTTGTCTTTTCCATTTGTTTGGAAGACCTGTAGTTGAGAACAGTTACAATACATATATTATATATTTGGCGGTGGTAGCCACCGTCACATAAATAACGCCTGTGGTTTCACACTGAATAATACAGTACAGCATTGTCACTGGACGAGCAGCCTTAAAGGGTTAATTCACCCAAAAATGAACCAGTGGTTCAATATTAATATTATAAAGCAACGATAATATTTTTGCTGGCCAAAAAAACTAAATAACCACTTGTATAGTGATGGGGGATTTCAAAACACGGCTTCATGAAGCTTCGGAGTGTATCAAATCAGTGAGTCGAATCATAATTCGGATCACGTGTCAAACCGCCAAACTGCTGAAATCACGTGACTCTGGCGTTCCGAACGACTGAATCGACTCACTGATTCGATACACTCCGAAGCTTCATGAAGCAGTGTTCTGAAATCACCCATCACTATACAAGTTATTTCGTTTTTTTGGCCACCAAAAATATTAACGTCACTTTATAATATTAATATTGAACCACTGTACTCAACGGACTGATTTAAATATGTTTTTAGTACATTAATGGATCTGGAGAGTGTAAATTGCTTTGCTCTCTATGCAGGCCTCACTGAGCCTTCAGATTTCAACACAAATATCTTCATTTGTGTTCTGAAGATGAACGGAGCTCTTATGGGTGTGGAACGGCATGAGGGTGAGGAATACATGACATTTTCATTTTTGCATGAACCAACCCTTTAAACTGCAGTTAACTATCCTGTGTCCAGATGAGCACACTAGACACTGCAGGGATACGAGATGAACTAAAAACTGCATCCAGATCTCAGTCCTGCGTTCACACACTGCTGTAGAATGACAATCATACGAACTGCAGTTTGTGGTTTTGCTGTTAAACAGACAGAACATCTAAATGAAAAATAGCCCTGTGGTTAAACCTGCTTCTAGAATCAGCTTCAAGCATCCTGATAAATAACACACTAGATCTGCTGAAGAGATGTTCTACTACCTTATGATTAATATCAGTGAGAAAAGCATCCGCACCTGTGAGGTTGATCAGGACTCGTGTGATGAAGCTCTTGTGTCCTCCATCAGACTGAACTCCACACCAGTATTCTGAATGTTGTTCAGTCACATGACTGATGCTTCCCGTCAGGAGCCGCTCTTCTCTGTCATCATACAGCTGGATCTTTCCCTCACGCCTCCATCTTCTGCTCTCATTCACAGACGTCTCTTCAGCACAGAGATCAGCTCCAGATCTCCAGCAGAGAAACTTCACATCACTGCTGTGGGATTGTGGGTATTTGCAGCTGATGTTCACAGATCCTCCTGCAGCCGCTGATAGACTGATGCTCTTCACACAATCATCTGTTTCAGATCCAAATAAAGCGCAGTAATGTTAGAATGACCAGATATATTCATGGATTCACCTCATAATGACTGAAAGCGGCTCACCCTTCTCAATGTTCAGGCTAAACTCAGAGAAGAAACTGTAGTCTTCAGAAACTTTGACTGTAATCTTATATTCTCCAGAGTCGTTCTCATTCAGCTCTCTGATAAACACATGTAAGAGTCCTGCAGATCTGCCCTCATGAACGGAGAATCGTCTGTCATGTGTCCATTCTGAGGCTCTGTTAGTGTTTATTACAGGAAAACATTCTCCAGATTTACAGACGTCTATCAAAGGCGTCTCTTCCTGTGTCTCATATCTGAAGTTTATGATGACGTTTCCTCCTGAATATCCTCTCACGGTCCTGATTGGTTGATCTGTTCAACACAAACACAGATCATTTGTCATTTTGTTCTCAATATAAACACATTTATCTTCCCTTTGCTACAACATTAATGAACTCAAGTCCAGATGATGAGTGTAAATCTTCCATCAGGAGATGAAAAGGTTATTGATGGCGTGAGTTATGAGTTAGACGAGTGAACGGCAGTAATTCCAGTCAGTGTTGAGTATCCTGATGTTGTGGAGTCTCAGTTACTCACCGGTGATAACCTTCAGATTCACTTCAGTGGAGGAATCTATATATGAAGGTATATCAACTGCACACTGGTACATCCCAGAATCCCGTTCTCTCAGATTTCTGATGGTCACAGTGAAGACGGCTGAACTTGTGTCGTCATACAGAGAGAATCTTCCAGAATCAACCCATTTATTTTTCTCATTAGTCTTGATTTGATCTGTGCACTCTGACCACTGTCCTTTACAAAAATACTTTTGATTCTCTGTATATCTTTTATCATATTTGCATGAGATCCTGACTCCGCCTCCTGAATATCCGGTCACTCTCATGGAGCTCACGACACCTACAACAAACCAGCATCTTAACACAACACTAATACACACTGAAGGGAGATTCATGTCAAAGGTCATTAGTTATGGATAAAGACTTGTGTTCATTATTTAATCTCTGTTCTGGTTCTTCTGAGTTCAGATTCTTACCAGGAATCATCAGCAGAGTGAAAGTCCAGATGATCTTCATTCTTCTCTCTTATTAAATGATCTTCTCTGTTGTCTGTAGATTCAGTTCTTCTGAAGCTCTCGATGTGTGTTCAGAGGAGTTTTGAGTGTTTCTTTCCTGTTACATGTTTAACATGAAGTGATGAATGTGACGGAGACGCCCAGTTCCTCTGAGAGAGAGAGAGAGAGAGAGAGAGAGAGAGAGAGAGAGAGAGAGAGAGAGAGAGAGAGAGAGAGAGAGAGAGACTTTTGACTTTAACAATCACTTTAATACAAAAGTAAAATTATTTTTTCCTTCCTTTTCCTTCTTCTATCCTAAACAATTATACAGACACTGAGGCATCACAAAAAAAACAAAACAAAACAAAAACAACAGCAAAAAAAAAAAACTAACAAAAAATTAAATTTCCATCATAATCAACATCACAAATACATTGATTCACACCCCACATATATTTAAACATTTCAATGTCATTAACCAATTTATAATAAGTGTAGTCAATTTTTAATCGTGACCTTATTAACCCACTTAGGACAGATTCAACATCACAAGACTCATTACCATTCATTTTTTCTTTCCGTGACACCCAAATAGCCATTTTAGCTTGCCCACATAAAAAGTTCATTAAAGCTACACTGTGTAACTTTTTTAGTCTATTCTTAGCTAAAAACACTTAGTTCTTTCAAAAATATATGTGCTCATTAATGTATATTTACTTCTTTCAAGTAATAAAGTATTCTCGTAAGTTTATAATATGCCATTGAAAATACATAAGGTAATGATCTAACGGTGGTCGCCATGTTGCCCCTCCATCTTGAAAGTACATTAGCCAAAGAGGGACATACCCGTAAATTCAAGCTTTGCCTTTCGCGTTTTAACTGGTTTTAATACTCGATTGCACTGTACAAAATTCCTTGCCTCGCGCATGTGCGCGTCAACTTGTTCAGACTTGTCTGGTCCATGCGCAAAAAGTTTTCATCTCAGCAGCGTCCAGTAACGGAGTTATACGGAGTTTTCCTGGCTTGTTTATTCCTAAAAGTCTGTTTTTCCTTGTGTGGTATTTTTGTGCGTTAATAACTCCGTAAGTAATAATAGTTATTGTCATTGTAGATGTGTTTCAGAGTGTGTCATCGCGTAATTCAGTTGATGTCACCTCAGAAGTATTTTTGTGTCAACATACAATAGCGTAATGCTCACCTATTTGAATAATCATTCAGTTATTTTGTTATCAACAATGTTTATTCGTTTATAGAAACTATTTGCTTGTAATGTATGTTGATGGAAATATGTATCAGGTCTGATCGGCATATTAACAATTGTTATACAGAGCGCACTGCAGTGCGAACGTTAAAGCGGCGCACACACTTTTGTAACCGGACACCGCTTGTTAGCAGCGGCAGCTCCGCTCCTTTTAATGCAGCTGCATTTAGCGCCTATATGGAACAATAAGCTCTGGTTTACGGTTACATTATACAAATGTAACTTATAAGTATAGTTATACAGTTCTTAACTGTGTATGTATATTTACCATCCTTATTTGTTCTCTCACAGAAACCACATTTATGTACATATCCACGCAAACCTTTATGCCTTGCAATTGGATGACTGAATAAACATTACTATCCTCAAAGTTCACTCTGGATTAGCTGCAGTTCTTTCTAGCCAAATAATTAGGCCAGTTGAGTTCCAACCATCCCACTGCGCACAGAATATCCCACAGGCACCATGTCGAATGTGGACGAGGTCGAACTGGAAACATGTTAATCTTGGACTAAATCGGCCACCGTAGGAGTTGAAACGAAATCGGAATTGAGAGGAACAGAAACTAAAATTCACTGAATGGTCATATACAAGTTCACCCCTAGATGGGGGAAAATATCACACAGTGTAGCTTTAAGACATGGGCCTCTTTTTTACTCTTTTTATACTTTGGACCATATATGAAAACCATAGGTGAGAAAACTTCTCCCAAGTCCTGACACCACCCTTCTATTATTGGAAACAACTGTTGTAATCTAGTACAGTCTAAAAATAAATGAAAAACAGTTTCTGGTATCCCACAGAAAGGACATCCCTCCCTCACCTGTGGATCAAGACGTGCTCTGTGTCTGTTCGTAGCTATTATACCATGCACTAACCTCCACTGAAGATCTCCAGCCCGTTTTTCAATGGGAGGTTTGTACAAGGTCCTCCAGCTGCCCTTGGGGGAGGCACCTCCTCCAAACACCTCTTGCCATTTAGACTCTTTTAAACTCATAAGAGCCTGAAAATGCAGTATCTTGACACACAATGTGTACAATGATTTTTTATCCGTTTTGCTGAAAAGTCCCAACTGAGGTGTCTTAAAAGTTAATAGTCCACCCTCAGTTTCTTCCCAGCTTCCAGTCTCAGCTGCAATGTTTACTTCTGGGAAATCACATATATTCAGTTCTCCATTATACGTTTCTAATGAGAGTCTATAACTCTGTGGCAAAAACTCAACTATCCGAGTCAAAATTTTCTTTGCCACTCGAATAGATCTTATGTCCATTTTTTCAGCAAAAATCTCAGCTGATATCCATTCACCTTCAGGTATTAAGTGTCCAATTTGTGTAATTTTTGCAGCCCACAGACTTTTCCTGAGTGATAGGTCTTTCAAAATGTCCAGATTCAATGCAGAGTTAAAAAGCAATGGTTCTTCTTTCTGCCACAAACTATGTGCATTGCTTGACTCCCGAGAAATCTTAAAAAGTGTCCATGCTTTTAGGAGTGATCTGTAAAACGATGTTAATCCTGCAAGATCCAACCTATTTATGTCCATCAGGAACAAGTGGCGATCCAGTCCCATGTTCCCTGCTTTCCTCAATAGGGTGCACGCTATCCCAGCCCAGCTCACGTCCTTCCCATAGAGGAGTCTCTGAGCCACTTGAAGCCTGAAAGTCTTTAGTCTGGATCTGATGTCCACTAGGCCTTGTCCTCCTTCCTGTCTGGGCAGAGACAACAATGGAGCCTTCAGCCAATGCTGTCCCGACCAGAAAAAGTCCACCAGACATCTCTGAATTTGTCTCACAAGTTCTTCTGGAGGTTCAAGGATCATCATTCTGTGCCAAAGGGAAGAGGCTACAAGGTTGTTACATATCAGCACCCTTCCCCTGTAGGACAGCTGGGGCAGCAACCATTTCCAATGAGACAACCGTGCACGTACTTTCTCCAACAGGCCCTCCCAATTTTGCTTTCTATATTCAATTGTCCCCAAAAAAACTCACAGATATTTAAAACCTGCCCTTCCCCATTGTAGACCACCAGGAAGTGGTGGACTATTTACAATTTGGCCACACCACACCGCATCGCTTTTACACCAGTTAACTTTGGCAGATGATGCCTTTCCATAACATTCTAGAGCATGCTTTACCACATCAACATCTCTATCTCCCCTAATTAAAACTGTTATATAATCTGCATATGCAGATAATTTGACAGATTGCTGGGAATTTTGAAAATTAATCTGTAGACCTGCTAAGTCTTTCCTTAATTTACATAACAGCGGTTCTATAATTATGCTATAAAGTTGGCTCGAAAGGGGGCAACCCTGTCTAATTCCCCTCTGTACTTTCACAGGGATGCTTAGGCCTCCAGCCATTTTTATCATACATGTGGCTTCGGTGTACAATAACCGTATCATTGAAATAAAATTATCACCAAAACCAAAGGCCTTTAGAGCATCAAAGAGAAAAATGTGATCCACCCGATCGAAAGCTTTCTCTCGGTCTAATGATAAAAATCCCATTTCAATCTTATTATCAAAAGCATAGTCATACAAATCTCTCACTAAATGTAGATTATCTACAATAGATCTATCTTTTATGCAATAAGATTGATCTTCATGTATGATTTCATGCAGTACATTACTTAATCTTGTGGCCAAACATTTGGAAATGATTTTATAATCCGAACACAAAACTGCCACAGGTCTCCAGTTCTTTAAAAGTGTTAAATCTCCCTTCTTAGGCAGTAGTGTGAGCACTGCACGCTGAAAGCTCGTCGGAAGAATTCCTTCAGTGACACTTTTTTGCAGAACTTCAAAGTAATCATGACCAATAACATGCCAGAAAGCCTTATAGAAATCAGCAGACAGTCCATCTATCCCGGGTGCACGACCTACAGAGAGCCCCATAACAGCAGCCTTGACTTCTTCATAGGTGAGTTCAGTCTCTAAAAAAATGTTATGCTTCGGGGTTAAAACCGGAAGGTCAAAAAGCAGTTCTTTTCTACATTGTTCTTCTGATTCCTCAGAGGTGTATAACCTTGAATAGAAATTCACAGCAATTTTTCGCATCTCTGTTTGATCAGAAATATCTTGACCATTACAGTCTTTTAAACAGTACATCAATTTCTCTTGTCCTTTTTTACGCTCTAGATTGAAAAAAAAAGAAGTAGGAGCGTCCATATCTCTTGTTGTTGCAAAACGACTCCTTACAAGAGCACCCTTCACTCTTTCATTCAAAATTGAGCTCAACAGGTTATTCTTTTCAGTCCACATATCTTTCAGGTTTACAGAGTCATTTGTAATCATACTTTGCTCAATACCAATAATTTCTTTTTCAAGACATTCCAAAGACTTTTTTATACAAGATGAAGAATGTGATAAATATTGTTGACAAAAATTCCTTATTTGTACCTTCCCTATTTCCCACCATTGAATGCAATTTTCATAGCAATTCTTCTCACTCTTCCAAGACTCCCAAAAAGACTTAAAATTGTCCAAAAAAAAGCATCTTCTAATAATTTATTATTAAAATGCCAATAATAACTTTTATGCATTTTTTTTTATAAAGTACACTCCATAATAACGAATTTATGATCAGACACTGAAGTGGGAAAAATAGTTGCATTTGTAACTCTATTCCTCATGTTCCGTGACGTATAAAGTCTATCCAACCGTGCAGCAGAAATCGTCTCATTACTAATCTTCACCCATGTATACTGACGCGTTAACATATTATACTCTCTCCATACATCAAATAGGTTAAGATTTTTAATCACATTGGCTAAGCACAATGCACTCCTTAAATGAGGTTCCTCACCGTTCCTGTCCTTTGTAAAATCCAATGTACAATTGAAATCTCCCCCTAAAATAATGAGTTGTCATTCATTTTGTTGTCTTAAAAAAACCTCCAATTTATTGAACAATTGTATTCTCTCTGCACCTATATTTGAAGCATAAATATTCACAAAAAGAAAAATAAGATTACTAATTTCTGCCCTCACAATCAGCAATCTCCCTGGAACAACTTCATTTTTTGACAAGATTTTCACTTTAACTATAGGGGAAAAAAGTACTGCCACTCCAGCACTCAAATTGGACCCATGACTAAGAACCTTCTCTCCTTCCCACCATAGGCCCCATTCAGCCTCATTACTTTGATCACTGTGAGTCTCCTGTAACAAAACCACACCTATATCTTTCAAATGTATAATCTCTGAAAGTAACCTATTCTTTCTACCATCTCTCATCCCATTAACATTGAGATCCCACCTGCAAAACTTCCATGAGAAAGAGAGAGAGAAAGAAAGGTACAGAGAAAAAAAGATTTAGCAGTCCTCATTATTATTGAGTTTTGCTTTTGCCTTTCCCCTCGTTATACGTTCCTTCCCTGTTTGTGTTCCTTGTCTAATAACAGTTATGTGCTTTTTTAACCGAAACCTCTTTTGCTGTGAAAGTTCCTCAATGCTATATGTTTTCCTTGCCCATACAACAGAGGCAATAAACTTTTCAAGATCTGGGAAAAAGTCACTGACCTCTACACCTGTTTTTCCTTTTGTTTCATCTAAAAAAGAATTGATCTGTTCAAGAGTATACATATCCTTTTCAGCCACTTTTGCCATATCAGATGTATCGGACCACTGTTCTTCATTTCTCAAACTAGCATCAGTACATTGGGACATTTCATCTAACTCATCAGTCATATTTTCCTCAGAAACACCTACTGGTATTTCTTTGAGTTCGCACAATTCTTCATCACATCCCTGACCTTCACTGTCATCAGTTACATCAGTTATATTCTCAGCAACGCAAGCCGTCTGCTCCATACCACCAGTATTTAAATGAACATCACTCACCTGTCACCTCTTCTGAGGCTGCTATCACCTGTGTCTCCGTTCTCTGTTCTGTGTCCTGCTGATATTGTTTCGCATTATTAACATCTCCACGCGATGTAGATGGCCTCTGATCGTCTTTGTGTGGGCATGTAAAACGTTTGTGTCCTAGGTCCTTGTGTCCTAGATTTTCAGTGCTTGCGTAAATCATGTACGAGTTCTCTCCTTGATTAACTCGGAACGAAAATTCCAAAGTACGCTCCGGCGAAGTCAGAAAAATAAAACCTTTCGTGGCAAAAAGTTGTGACGTGTTTCAGCGCGATATTTTTACAGCCTAAAGGAATCATTCTCACTGGACTTGCTATTTTTCCGAATCTTAGCAACTCTTTCGTTATGGCATCATAAAAGGTGGAACATTCGAAATCGTTAATTTTGTTGCTGGAGCGGATAGTGGATTAATCGGGACAAACATTTCCTTTACCCATATTCCGCTCACAGTCAGCTGATTTATTAGCGTTTCAGAACTCAAAAAAACAACAACGGCTTTGTTCATGCGTGACGCTGAAACTATATTTTCAAAACCTACTTTTTCTCCAACAACTACAAGTAATTCCTCTATTGTCACACCGGGCTCTGGTACACACCTGCACCCATTTCTGAGTGATAGATTAGGTGACGTTTGCCCGGGAATTGACGCCATCCCGGCGTCTAAAATGATTAACTAAAATGATAACGAGGGGTAAGGCAAAAAGAAAAGAAACATAGGCTTAAGATAAATTAGGCTTTTCACAAACGCTCTCAGAGCCGCAATCAGTCTCCACACCAACACTCCCAACAGTCACACACACACAGAGAGAGAGAGAGAGAGAGAGAGAGAGAGAAGAGAGAGAGAGAGAGAGAGAGAGAGAGAGAGAGAGAGAGAGAGAGAGAGAGAGAGAGAGAGAGAGAGAGATTTTATCACATATAACATACTTACTCCATCGAGGGACGCATTAATGCCGCTGAGAGACGCTTGGATTTGTTGAGCCCATGTCCAGCCTTTCATGGGAACGGTATTCCCTGTGGCTGTGGCTCTTTCAGCAGATAATGCGCCGCCACAAAGCACAAATGCTTCAAATCTCAATCCAATCGAGCATCTGTGGGATGAGCTGAACACACAAGTCTGATCCATGGAGGCCCCACCTCACAACTTACAGGACTTAAAGGACCTGCCGCTAACATCTTGGTGCCAGATACCACAGCACAGCTTCAGGGGTCTAGAGGAGTCGACGGGTCAGGGGGACCAACACAATATCAGGTCATAATGATTAACCCTGTCAGGGAACTTTTAACTACTGCTTTACTCAATTAGGTGACTTCAAAATAACTTAATTCCGTGATATTGAAGTTACATTAACACATTTTATTACACGCTCTGTGAAATACTTGATTCTGATTGGTCAATCGCGCTTATGTTATTCCCAGATAACAACCGCCAAACTGAATTACACACCGCTCATCCGGGTACTGCGAGTTATCTTGACTGGTACTACTTATATGCTTAACGTGTCGCTCCGCTGTCGCTGACTGTCTGGCGCCATTTTGTGACAGAAAAACTTAACCACCACGGGTTACAATGGAAGACTTCAAGCGTTTCACGGCTGAAAATTTATAAAGTACAGTTTTAAATATGGATATTTTTCTAACACAAACGCATCGATTCACTTCAGAAGGCCTTTATTAACCCCCCAGAGCCGTGTGGAGCAGTTATATGATGGACAGATGCACTTTTATCGACTGCTATTATAAAGCTTGGATTAGTCAGGACTTTTATTAATATAACTCAGATTGTGTTCGTCTGAAAAAGAATGTCATACACACCTGGGATGAGTAAATCATGGGGTAATCTTCATTATTGGGTGAACTAACCCTTTCAGTATTCATTTCAACATATCTGGTAAAAACACATCTTCAGCAGTAGATAAAGGCTTAAAGCAGTTTGGATCTGTTTTTCTTTGCGGAAGCTTTGAATAAACCCCTTTAGAGTGACTAAACCCCTCCGCTTCGCGTCCTGATCACTCTGTCGGGGTTTATTCTGCGATAACAACCGGCTGGATGTACATTATCCCTTACATGCCTGTGTAATTTGATTCATGCGAACACAATAAACCTGGTTAAATAAAACACATTAAATGAAAACCTTTGTTCGGTGCTGCTGTCTCTCCAAATCATGTTGTTATTCTTTGACAGTTCTTGATCCTCGTCCACCCGTCCTGACGTGGCCATCACAGGTACAGCACCATCACAGTACAGACGAGAAGAGATTGTTGAATAAAGTCGTTATTTGTGTTTGTTTTTGCGCACTAAAGTATTCTCATCTCTTCATCACATTAAGGCTGAATCACTGGAGTCACACGGACTATTTAAACAATGTCTTTACTGCCTTTCTGACCCTTGAAAGTGTTCATCACACTGCTGTCTATGGAGGGGTCAGAGAGTTGTCTGGTCATCACCAGATCAAGCTCAATTTAAGATTGAACATTGGTCTGGGGAGTCTGCTCTGTATTTTCTACTGCACACGCGAGCATAAACGCGCATAAATTAAATGACTCTGTACGCAATTGGATAGTCCTTCAACCAATCAGACCACAAGAGGCGTGATCAACGGGCAACGACCCATCGCTTCTCTATCCGTCATCGTGATAATCCCTCCAATAGCGCGCCAGGTGGATAAGCCAGTCTGTGATTGGTTCCCGCAAAAGTGTAACAGAAGCAGTAGAAATGAGTGTACGGGTTTCCAGACTGAGTTGCCGGGCGAAATCAAATCGCTGGCAGATCAGGCTGGGTTTACCCAATCTAGTCAGAGAGCTCTGGGGTTTCATCAGAAATATCTTCATCTGTGTCTGAAGATGAACGAAGGTCTGACGGGTTTGAGACCACATGAGGAATTAATGACAGGTTTACATTTTTGTGTGAATTAACCCTTTAATTCAATCGCTATGTCACTACTTTCGCGTCTATTCATGTCCATTTGACACAGGGTTTCTGCAGGCTTTATGAAGGTAACGTTTAGACCCTTTTAAGGCCTAGAATAAACTAAAGGGAACATAACACATTAATATGTTCTCTAAATGTAAATGAGCACACAATGAGTTGTATTAGTGACACTTCAAAGTTTGACAAAAAACAATTTCCAACAGATCTCCATAATTTTTTTATTTTACAAACAATAGCTAAAAAGTTTGAGATGAGAAATCTTGTGAGGGTGATTTTATGATTAAAACAAGAACAAATATCTGCCAATGTGTTCATAAAAATCAACTTAATTCACATGCAAGTAATTTTCATTCCCAATGATATTTGTTCTTGTTTTAACCCGTTTAATCCCACCGGTCACTTCCGTGTCTTTTTTCTTATTTCTGGAAGCTCCAAAAGTGTGGTTGGCTCTGGGCAGGAAATTCAACTTTTAAATTAGGGATGTCACCATGGGCGTCAGAAGCAAAAGAAATGTGGGTGGGTCCTCTCTCAGAAACATTTTACTGGAGTAGATGCCATTTACATTAAGTACATATACCGCCTTGTTTGCTAAACGTCTGGTTGGGAAAGACAAAATGACATAAATCACCATATCATTGAGAGCAGCAGTAGTGTAGGGGTCAGACGCATGGCATCAAGTTTTGATGCAAATCGACCCGCGGTTCGAAATCCGCCTTTTGCCGAACTCACTCTACTCCCTTTTCCCATCACTTATCAGAAAATATTAGAAAAGTGGAAATAAAGCGTCTAATGTGTTTAATAATAAGTGTTTATAGGTTGGTTAGGGGAAGGTGAACAGACATGTGCTGAATTAGAGACGATGAAAGTGAGTAGGTCCAATATCATTGATCATATAAAGTGGGTCGTGTCCCGTCCTCACACAATGGTTCCGATGCCCATGGATGTCACTACCAAAATTCCATAATCATAAATGGTACAACCATAAAAATTTGACGGTACTGAAGGGGCAGGTCAGATACCTGTGTCTCTTCTTTTATACGCCTATCCTTCTCAATGTTTCTTTTTATTATTTCCATAACCTGAATAATCAAGGATAATCAATCTATGTATCTCTTTCTCTGCCGTCATATATTTAGTTTAAAGATAATTGTAATTCAGTGTGATTTTATACTTTTATATATTTAGTTTAAGGATGATGATTTTGGAGATTTTGGTATTATATTTGCTGTGTGCTTTTGGATTCACATTCTTTAGGTGCAGCTCTGATGTCTGTGTCAAGGCGTGCTGACAGACAACTGTCCTTGGTGTGTAAAGACACCCTGGGAATGAGAAGGCCCCTCAGCATGTGTTATACTATATGTCTTCCTAAAGTGACCTTAGGGTCACATGTGTTAAAGGTCTACGTGACTTTTCGGGGACTCAGAGAAATGTACCTCTTTTAAATGCTTTTCATACTAAATAGAATAAATTCACTTCTGTACTAGATGTAGTATCAGCATGTTTTGGAGAAGTGCTTTGTTGATAGTTAGTTAAGATGTTCTCAACCTTGAGGAAACTGTTATTCCCTGGAGCTTTGGTGTATGTGCGTTGCATGATCTGTGCAGATTCAGTATTGGAGATGGGCTTTTCTGAAGACGATGCCAGACCTGGAAACGCCTTTATATGACCAACTAGTCTACCCATTTTAGTGATATGCTCTACTATCTATCCTTGTGTGGAAATTTACTGTGACTGCATGTTCTCTGAGCCAATCAGAATCATTCCACATGACAATAATGACGTGGTTAGACCTTGAAAACAGTAGAACTGTTCAGAAATTGTATGTACTTTGGGCGGAGGCGGGGAGACTGTTAGAGGGAGCGCGGCCTACGAACTCCTTGTGAGATGGCTTCTGCTGATGAAACTGCAAACTATTCTTCAGTAAATTTTTCTTGAATTAATCTAACTCATGACTCTTGGTCTTCATTTTTCACTACTGGTCCTGGGTCCTAAGCTGTTACCACAACAGTTTTGGTGGAGAATGCGGGCAATCATTCCTTGGTACACCTCTGGCAAACAAGTAAACAAGGTAGTAAGCTTTTGTTATTTTTGGTTAGGGCTGTCTGACTGGAAGAGATTGGAAAAGGAGAGCAGTGTACTTCGCTTCATTCCGCTTGTGAAGAGTGAGGCATAATTATACAAAGAGTTAATGGTATACTATAAGAAGTCGCTGATAGGGTCGTTACGTGCTGCTTCTCCAGGGATTAAAGTCCCCAGGAGTTAGAGTGCTTACGCATAGGTAACGGTAGTTGACAGTGCAAAGGAGCGGACTCAAGAGAGGGGGTGTTGGTTTAAGATCGCCACCTCCATCTCTGATGGTATAATTTCAGGTGAGTATGAACTTTGACTAAAATGATGGCTAACAATTTCAGTGACATGATCAGTCCAGATAAAGATTTTGAGACGAAAGAGAGCAAACGCTGTAAGCAGCTTTGCTCTGAAGCCCTGACATCAAATAAATTTGAAGGAATTATTAAGGAAATGGGCAGCAAAGGTTTTAATTCTAATTGGAAAGTTAATCAGAAACTTGACTGGCTAAAAGCTAAAAGACTGGAAAATGTTTTAATTCCTAACTGTTTGTGAGATAAGTTGGCAGAAATCACTGGGAATTACATTTACATTTATGCATTTAGCAGACGCTTTTATCCAAAGCGACTTACAACTTGGGGAAACATGAAGCGATTGGTCATGAAGAGTCGAGAAGCGCAATAAGAGCCTGAAATCCTGAGAGCGTGTACATTGCTCAGTGTAGCACAGGCTAGAGTAGGGAGGGAAAAAGGAAGAGAAAGAGGAAAGGAAAGATTTTTTTTTATTATTATGTAATTTTAATTATGTAAGATTTGGTCTGTGTAGTCTGAGTAAAGGACTTGAGGTTGTTTTTGAAACAAAAAACAAAAAAAAAGGCCAAGAGATGTGTGAGCAGCCAGTCTGATCTGCCCGTTTACGTTTGAAAACGTAATTTCTGGCAAAGGATAGAGTTAAAAGGAAAATGTCTGATGCTTATTTGAAAACAATTTTAATTTCTAGCCAGGTCTTACACTGAGCTAGTGCGAAGTGTGATGTTTAGTGCAAAACAGATGTAATCTCTAGCCAAGTCTTATGCTGTGCTAGAGTGACAAGTTAAAAATTTATGAAAATGCAGTACCAGTTCTTAATGCCTAGGAGTCTCTCTCTCTTTCGAAACCAGCTCAAGGCTGATATCTGAGCCTGTGCCACAGCGTAAGAGCACAGGGCATCACTTGAAAATAATAAGACATGTTTTAGGTAAAACATAGTGTGTGAAAAGATATAAGATGTTTTTACACACAGACCTTAAATGAGAATGAATTTAACATTAAAGTTAAAGTCTTAGAAGGCTGTTGAAAAGGTTAAAAAAGAGGTTAAAAAAGAGCAATTCATGTTTAATGTGTGTGTGTGGGTGTGACTGCACTTTATGTTTTGTATGTGTTTGTTGCTAGAACTGTTCTGTCCTGATTGGGTGTCATTAACCTCTGGAATGAGTGTTTGACCATTACAGATGGGTTAAGGTAAACGACAACCTTTAGAGAAACTGATCATTTTGAAGGAATCTGGTGAAAAGATGATCCAGAACAAGGGACGAGCTTTAAATGGATTGTTATCCAGCTCTGTCTGTTATGACGACTTTTGTCATTTATGATGTTGATTTGAATTACTCTCTGGATTAGTTCAAGTGGAATTGTAAAGTTAAAGATTGCCGTCCATCATGGGTTAAAACCCTTGTCTAAATTCAACTGAGGGCCTAAATTTAAATAATGTCAATTGATTAAAAATGGTAGACGTAAATGTTATAGACTTGACGGCAGAGACAAAGTGACAAATTGGCTGAAGTCACTTCTAAATTATCCAGAGACTCCCTCAAACTTCTGAAAGGCCAGAGGGTGACCAAAGAGATAACTAGGGATAAGAGGAAAAGTTGTATTTTTACTTTATTTTAATTTTCAATGATATTTTGATTTATATAGAACCACAATTAATGTTAAAGAAGCAAGTGACTTCAAGTCTCTCTGTGTGACTGGGATTGAGATAAGAGGAATATAATATTTTGGTTTCTGCAGAGCAGTAGAGATAAGAAACAATAATGATCATATGGTGCATCTGCAGACCATATTTTTGATAGAGGAATAATGAAAAATATCCCAAAGATTTAATATAGTTAATATAGTTTAATATAAGAGTTAATATAGATATGAATGAACAAATCATTTTAAAACGGCTTTAAAGAAATTGATGATGACTTAAAGTCCAAATTTAAAGTATTATGGGAGATTATGAAAAAAAATTGTTCTTGGTAAAGTTATGACACCTTTGGGTGTAAGTGGCAAGATAAGGCTAGTGAGGATTTGATGAAGTATCACTGCCAAGTGACATGAATTATGAGGTTTAAGATTTTGGTCATTTGGAGCTTACACCTGAAGAGTTTTAATGAACAAGACGTTGAGAATAAAAGCAAATTTTAAAAAAGGGTACTTTAAAGAAAACCCTGATGAATGATTTTGAATGTTTTACTAATAACATGGTGATTAATAATTGGGTATTTAATATGACTAAGCATAATGTCAACAAGATAAAGATGAGTGAACAAGCTGATTGGATATAATAAGAATTGATAATTAAGTCATTTGGATGAAAAGGTTTTAACATAAATTTTTTTATTTTTATGGATAGGTTCATCAACGGTTATGTGGGCTATGATGGGTGAAAATGGGTCTGTTGGATTTTTTTTTTTTTTTTTTAAATAAAAAAAGGGTTCTTGAGTAAAAATTAGGAACAGGTTTATGTTTTAAGTGGAAATAATGAGATGGATGATATGAATTTTTTCTTTTATTTTCTTGTTTTTTTTTTTTAGAAAGAAATGTATAATGTGTTATAAAAATTAAGGTGGTATATGCTATATGAGACTGAATGTAATTAGATGGATTATTCTGTTGTTTATTTTTTATTTTTTTACTTTTTATTTTTATTTCAGGCCACTATTGCGTTTTGTACCTGAAAAAGATCTGTTTTGAAAAAAAATAATAATAATAATTAAAGTAATTACAATCCCTATTTTTGAGAGATATATCTTGGTGGTAATGATGACATGGGGTGTTAATTTAGTATGTCGTCGTAAGGATGAATATGTGCTTGTTAGTGTTCAATCAAGCCAATGATAAAGTCAAATTATCCCAATTAAATTCTTGAAGGAAAAATAGTTTTTCTGTTTTTCAAAATTATAATCTGACAAGTGGGGCATTGGAAATTAGGAAGCAGCCTAAATTGGTAGAACATTAATACCCCAACATTGGCCTCAATAGAAACTTAAAGGGTGGGTTCTAAAATTTACTGCCTCTCCAATATAATTGTAAATATCCTAATAAAATTTTTAATCAAAGTCTTAATCCATATTTATCTTTCTATATTATTATCATGAATTTAATGAGCCTGTCCAGGTATGATTTTGTTTCTTCCTTTATATTTTCTAAAGTTTATATTTGGTCTCTGAGTGGTGACTGAAGGTTCGTCCTAGACGTGTGTGATGTCTCACAAGAACACTCATATCAGGAAAACTGTGTGATCAGGAACTATAATTAACCTGTCTCCATGTTTTTATTCTTTTGAAAGCAGACCAGATGGCTCTGGTGACTCTTGATTGCACTTTCCAAAAGGCTCCAGAAAATATTGGATCCTGTTTAGGGTCAAAGATCTCAAACGATGACGAGGTGAGCACGATGTGGTTTTTCCCATTGACGGGTAAGACTTCCTATGGCCTGACGGGGAGCAACCCAAGCCAGGGAAATCACGATAAGTCACCATAAGTGTTTATCGGTTAGGGGAAGGTGAACAGACATGTGCTGAATTAGAGACGATGAAAGTGAGTGGGTCCAATATCATTGATCATTAAAAGTGGGTCGTGTCCCGTCCTCACACAATGGTTCCGATGCCCATGGATGTCACTACCAAAATTCCAGTAGTCGGTACCAATACCATAAAAATTTACGATACTCAGTACCAATTTCAGAACCACAGCTAAATGTTTAAAAAATATATATATTTAACTACTTAAAATGTATTAAGTTTATTATTTATGATGATAATCCTTACAAGTAAAGAATGCAAACATTTAAAGGTGTAACAATGACTCGGGAGGATTGGGATCCATTTGCAGTTTATTAAGATTAGACAAACTCACGGTGTAAACAGGCGTAGTTGGGTAAACCAGGGAGAACAGCAGTGTCAGAGGCAGAGCATAAAACATGGCCATAACAGGCAAGAGTCAGGGCAGGCAGCAAGCGGCCGAATAAGCAGAGTCCAGGCAAACACAGAACAAAGGGCAGAACACAATCAGTGTCGGGAGAACAGGCAGGGTCATGAATACATTACAGTATGGGGGCAAAACAAGACTTCACGATGAGTTTGTGAAAGTTCAGAGTTAATATAGGCAGGGTGACAAGGATCAGGTGTGCAGTAATCAGTCCCAGAGTGAGGGTTTATGGGAAATGAGTCCGACTGAGAGTCAGTATTCGGGTGATGCGACCTCTGATGGCCGACGGTGGGATCTTCATCAGCGTTTGTGACTAAAGACTGAATGCTGTTTAAAAGTAAACATTGTTTATAAAAAAAGATCAAGTGAAAAATAATCAACCATCTAGGCATAATTATTATTATTAGTAGAGACGTATTATTATTACATAGAGACGGCGCTAAATCTACTGTACAACAGCAGCCCAATATATTCTGTCAATTTCATTTTTTTTCATTTGCTTTTATTTTGACGGGTTGCCATGAAGAGCTTTGAGTGTCTGTGTTCATGATATGACAGTTTCCTCAAATGAAACAGTAAATTCTCATGAAGTGACGGTTTATGTTTTCATGTCCTCATATAGTGTGTGTGTGTGTGTGTGTGTGTGTGTGTGTGTGTGTGTGTGTGTGTGTGTGTGTGTGTGTGTGTGTGTGTGTGTGTGTGTGTGTGTGTGTGTGTGTGTGTGTGTGTGTGTGTGTGTGTGTGTGTGTGTGTGTGTGTGTGTGTGTGTGTGTGTGTGTGTGTGTGTGTGTGTGTGTGTGCGTGTGTGTGTGCGGGCGCACGCCCGACTTCATTCACACAGAGACGCAGAACATGCAGGAGTAATATTTAAATAGTAAGTTGCAGTTTAATATCACTGGTATATATTGGGCTTCAGTCTGGAGTCCTGCGCTTAGATAAACACAGAAGCGGCTGAACGCAGCTGCGGGGACCGGATATACTCGGGAGTCTGGACTGCAGAAATGCTGGAATAATTTCAGGACCGACTTGGTACCGAAGTACCGGTACTTGTGACATCCCTGCACTGTAAAAAAAACATTTATGTGATGACCATACAAAACACTTGGTTCTCCGTGGTTCCAACATCTGTTGTGGGTTTATGGGATGGTGGTGATGATGTCTCTGAAAATGTTGTATATGAAAATGACAAAAATTAGTTTCTAAATTATGCTTTTTTTCACACCAGAACTTGACATCATTCTCTAATGGTGAAGAGACACGTTACTGATGGCTTTCACACATTCATTACCCAGAATTCAAGTTGCTGATACACAGAAACTGTTTGAGTTTCTGTAAATAACGCCTGTGGTTTCACACTGAATAATACACTACAGCAGTGTCACTGGACGAGCTCCCTTAAACTGCAGTTAACTATCCTGTGTCCAGATGAGCACACTAGACACTGCAGGGATACGAGATGAACTAAAAACTGCATCCAGATCTCAGTCCTGCGTTCACACACTGCTGTAGAATGACAATCATACGAACTGCAGTTTGTGGTTTTGCTGTTAAACAGACAGAACATCTAAATGAAAAATAGCCCTGTGGTTAAACCTGCTTATTAGATTAGATTAGATTCAACTTTATTGTCATTACACAAGTACAAGGCAACGAAATGCAGTTTAGGTCTAACCAGAAGTGCAATAGCAGCAAGTGCAGGATATACAACGGTTGCATAAGTGCAGGATATGGAAATGTACTGAATATATATAAATATGTATAAATAGAGAGACGGTTATTACTATAAGCAGAACTGAATTTACAGGTGAATATATACAGTGAATAAATATACAGATGGCTATTACTATAAACAGAATTTACAGGTGAATATGTACTATGAATATAATATACAGATGGCTATTACTTTAAACAGAATTTTACAGATAGAGGTAAACAATAATATGTTAGGCTAATATGAGGAATATAGCAGTGGATTAGGGTAGTGCAATAAATTATGGACAGAGCTATCCGAAAAAAGAAAGTGTAAAAGTGCAGTGGAAAGTGGTTGCATATTGCAGTTAGAAGTACGGTGCAAAATGCAAATGTAAACATTGGTACTATAAATACAGTCGGCAGTGCAAATGAGCATAATCCAGTTAAGATATGGCAGTGCAAGATGCATAAGTAAACAGTTGTTACTGTAATAAACAGTCGGTAGTGCAAATAACAAAGTGAAGGCAGATGTGAGGTAGGAGAGTTTGCAGTTTATGAGGGAAGTGGATCAACGGGGGTTTGAGTTCAGTAAAGAGACAGCTCTGGGGATAAAACTGTTCTTTAGTCTGCTGGTCCTGGTCTGGAGGATCCTGAAACACCTGCCGGAGGGCAGGAGAGAAAACAGTCTGTGGGCTGGGTGAGAGGAGTCCTTGAGGATGCTGCGAGCTCGGTGCAGACAGCGTTTCCTCTGGATGTGCTCAATGGCAGGTAGTGGAGTCCCTGTGATGCGCTGGGCAGTTTTCACCACCCGCTGCAGTGCCTTGCGCTCCGCAACAGAGCAGCTCCCATACCATACTGCCACACAGTTGGTCAGGATGCTTTCTATTGCGCTGCGGTAGAAGTTCACCAGGATAGCCGAGGAGAGCTGATTCTTCCTCAGTGTCCTCAGGAAGAAGAGGCGCTGGTGAGCCTTCTTGACCAGGCTGGAGGTGTTGGTCGTCCACGACATGTCCGCCGAGATGTGGATCCCCAGGAACTTGAAACTGGAGACACGTTCAACAGCCATTCCATTGATGTGGATGGTGTCGTGTGTGCCTCTTGACTCTTTCCTGAAGTCCACGATGAGCTCCTTCGTTTTGGTGGTGTTGAGGAGCAGGTTATTATCAGCGCACCATGTGGCCAGGTGCTGGATCTCCTCCCTGTGGGCAGTCTCATCGTTGTTGCTGATGAGACCAATCACCGTAGTGTCGTCCGCAAACTTGACGATGGAATTAGATCCATACACAGGCTTGCAGTCGGAGGTGAAGAGGGAGTAGAGAAACGGACTTAGCACACAGCCCTGTGGTACACCAGTGTTGAGTGCGATGGACGTGGAGCAGGTGGATCCTGATCGAACATTCTGTGGTCTGTCAGTTAGGAAGTCCAAAATCCAGTTACACATTGAAGTGTTGATGCCCAGGTCTCCAAGTTTGGCTATTAACTTGGATGGGATGACAGTGTTGAATGCTGAGCTGAAGTCAACAAACAGCATGCATGCATAAGTGTTCTTATGGTCCAGATGGGTGAGCACAGAGTGCAGTGCCATGGAAACTGCATCCTCTGTGCTCCTATTGCTGCGGTAGGCAAACTGGTGTGAGTCCAATGTGGATGGTAGAGAGTCTTTTAGGTGTTCCAGGACCAGCCGCTCAAAGCACTTCATAATGATGGGTGTGAGTGCTACAGGGCGGTAGTCATTAGGGCACCTCGGGCTAGAGCTTTTCGGCACTGGCACAATGGAAGTGCGTTTAAAGCATGTCGGTACAGCTGCTTGGGCAAGAGACAGGTTGAAAATGTCTGTAAAAACCCCAGCGAGCTGCTCCGCACATGCCCTGAGCACACATCCAGGGATGTTGTCTGGTCCAGCAGCCTTGTGTGCGCTGATCCGGCTCAGTGCCTTGCAGACTTCTGTGGAGGAGAGTGTGATTGGTGGGTGGTCAGCTGAGGGTTTGAGCTTGGTGGCAGTTTCTCTGTTGTCTCTTTCAAAACGAGCATAAAAGTAATTTAGCTCATTCAGGAAGTTGACATCAGTGGCTGTGGGGGTGAAGTGGGTGGGTTTATAATCACTGATGGCCTGAATGCCCTGCCACATGCGTCGAGGGTCAGAGTTGGAAAAGTGTCCCTCTATCTTTAGCTTGTAGCAGTGCTTGGCCTTTTTGATGCCCCTCTTCAGGTTTGCTCTGGATGTGCTGTAGGCTTGTGCATCTCCTGATCTGAAGGCAGTATTGCGTGACTTCAGCAGGAGTCGCACTTCCCTGTTCATCCAAGGCTTCTGATTTGGGTTTGTGGTGATCTGTTTCTGGGTTGTAACACTGTCAATGGTGGCATTGATATGATCCAATACAGAGGAGGTGAATGAGTCAATGTCCGTGTGAGCGCCACTGGTGGCTTGAGAAGCAAACATACTCCAGTCTGTGTGTAGAAACCTTTCCTGGAGTGTGGAATTTGCCCCCGCAGGCCACACCTTGATGGTCTTCACTGATGGCTTCACACGGTTGATGAGCGGTGCATATTTGGAGCTGAGGAACAAAGAGACGTGGTCTGACTGTCCCAGGTGGGGAAGGGGTGTTGCAACGTAAGCTCCGGCCATGTTTGTGTAAACATGGTCTAAGGTTTTGTTTCCTCTGGTGTGGCAGGAAACATGCTGGTGAAACTTGGGTAGCACTGATTTTAAGTTTGAATGATTAAAGTCACCTGCAACAATAAACGCAGCTTCCGGGTGATCAGTCTGTTGTTTACTGATGGCTGCGTGAAGTTCTTTCATAGCAAGCTTGGCATCAGCATCCGGGGGAATATAGGCCGCAGTGATAATGGTGGAAGTGAACTCCCGCGGTAGATAAAACGGTCTACATTTAACCATGAGAAACTCCAGGTTAGCTGAACAATGACTCCCAACAATAGCAGAGTTTGTGCACCAAGCTTTGTTAATATAAATGCACAATCCACCGCCTCTGGTCTTCCCGGAGCCATCTAATGTTCTATCTGCCCGGAGTGTGTGGCGTCCCGCTAGCTCAATAGCGGTGTCCGGTATTCCGCTGTTTAACCAGGTTTCAGTGAAGATTAGGACGTTACAGTTCAAAAGTTTCTTACTGTGTGTGATGCTGAGTCGAATCTCCTCCATTTTGTTCACTAGCGATCGTACATTAGCAAGGAAAATGCTGGGTAAAGAGAGCCGATGAGGAGAACGCGTTAGCTTAGCCCGCAATCCTCCACGCTTCCCCCGCCTTTGTTTACGATTACGCCGCCTCCTGCGTGCACTTCCGCCCGGCCACATCGCCTAGGGCGTCCTAGCGATCTCAGGAAGGAGTTGAAGATTGTCCATAAAACTGGCGGAAATTCGCAAACCAATATCCAAAAGCTCACAACGGGTGTACGATGTAAAGGCACAACTGTTCTGTACGAACAGACCCGAGATGAACAAGAAAAATACCGCAAAATTGCAGAATCTGGAGAGAACCTGAGCCTCGCGATCTACTCGCGCCGCCATCTTGGACACAAGTATTTATAGAATCAGCTTCAAGCATCCTGATAAATAACACACTAGGGGCCCTATTTTAACGATCTGAAACGCAAGTGTCAAAGCGCAAAGCGCAAGTAACTTTGTGGGCGGGTCTCGGCGCTGTTGCTATTTTCCCGGCGGGATAAATGGCTCTTGCGCCCGGCGCAAATCTAAAATGGGTTGGTCTGAAGTAGCTTCATTATTCATAGGTGTGGTTTGGGCGTAACGTGAATAAACCAATCAGAGCGTCATCCAACATTCCCTTTAAAAGCAGGTGCGCAAGTTCCATTATGGATTGCTATTATTATGGCGTATTTACCAGGCGCACGCCAGGAGCGGTTCACAGCCGAGGAGACTGATGTTCTTGTAAGAGCAGTGAAAGACAGAGAAGTTGTGTTGTATGGGGATGGGAGAAACCCACCCAAAATAGCGTCGGTTAAATAAATAATTAGCCTGAATAATTTGTAAGCTAGATTTATGCCTATTTTTTCACATCTTCGTGGCACACCACAA
Organism: Romanogobio albipinnatus; assembly: GCA_023566225.1. Taxonomy (NCBI): domain Eukaryota; kingdom Metazoa; phylum Chordata; class Actinopteri; order Cypriniformes; family Gobionidae; genus Romanogobio; species Romanogobio albipinnatus. Next base: position 1,206,494 of record CM042256.1, on the reverse strand, counting down.
TGATTTCCGTCATCTCATGTGTTAATATTTTTTTAGTGTAACAATTTATGATTTGCAAAAATAACTGTTGCATCTGTGTAGATTACATGAGCAAAGTGTATGCGCGTTGTGCACGCTATACATTATGGTCAAGCATGCGCCCTTAAAATAGCATAATGAACAACGCGCAACGCGCCACTGACTTTAGACTAGGTTTTTTCTGGTCAGTGGCGCAATTGTTTAATGGAACAGCAAAATAGCACCAGGGATTGTTTGCGCCGGAACACGCCTCCTTTTTTGCGCTGAACCGCCCAGGGAGCGCAAGTTCATTCACTAGTTTAGCGACGTGCTTCTGTGGAGGGAAAAGCGCGCTTTGCGCGGGTGCAAAATAGGAATGACACATGCGTCGGTGTACAAAGTCAATTGCGCTGGGTGCAAGATAGGGCCCTTAATGTCCCCGTCAAAACCACACAACTCTTATTATAGCGGAGGGTCAGTTTGAACTTCCCCTTTTCAAAGATTGGGTTAGAAATCGCAAACAGTCAAGCTGTTAAAGAAAACATGTTAAGCTCATTAAAGGAGTACTTCACCGCTGGAAAGATGAATGTGTATTTAGATTGGGTCATTTATGTAGTAGAAATGTGAAATTATTTTAGAAGTTGGTGCCTTCTGAGAAAAGCCAGAAAATGTATTTCTGGCTCATATGGATGAAAGACAACAACTCCCAGAATGCACTTGCCTCGCTGCCCTATGAGCCCACTCCCCCCGGTTACATCTCTTGCCCACCGCGGCACCATCCCACCTTTGTCTTGATTTTTTTAGTAATAAGATCATTTAGTTCAGTTAGAGAACAGACACTACAGTTAAAAACTGAACGTGTCTGACTAATACAGCACGAGCCGAACAAGAGTCTCAGCACAAACACAGCAGGAGTCAGATCTCCTTCATCAGAGAGTGAGGAGCTGACAGAACAGATGATGGAAGAAGATTTGGGTTCAAAGCGAAATGTAAAAGTGCCTATTTAAGTGAGTTTGTCATTGTACTGTTTTGTTGTTGTGATTTTCATTGAGAATAATAGGCTAATGAACCCACATTTCAAGCAACCTGCCCCGAACTGGCGCTAATTCTAAACCCAGACTCAAATGAAATAGGGCCTTGTTAATGTACCATTTACTCTTAACATGCTATAAATATCACTATACATGTGTTTAATAAAAGACACAAAATGATGACCAATCCAAGAGCCTCAAGAGTCTTAAATAAATAATTAGAGTGGTCCACTCTATCAAAGGCCTTTTCTTGGTCCAAAGAGAGAAGGTTATGTATTTTTACCACTGTAATAATGTCTCTAACCAAAAAAGGTTGTCAAATATTGTTCGGTTAGGGATACAGTAAGACTGATTGTTGTCAAGTCAAGTCAACTTTATTTATATAGCGCTTTTAACAATGCAGATTGTTTCAAAGCAGCTTTACAGTGTTAAACAGGAAAATAATGCAACATAATTTTATTCAGCCGTATAGCCATTCTGGAGAAAACGGTGATGTCATCAGTTCATTTCAATTATCATACGGTGACAGTGTGGGCTTTAGATCAGTAATTAGATCAGTATTTTATATGGTTCATTTAGTTTATTAATTAGATTTATTTCGATGTTTAGTTGAAAAATATAGTGTCCCCAACTGAGCACGCCAAGCCAGAGGCAACAGTGGCAAGGAAACCAAAACCCCATCAGGTGACCTAATGGAGAAAAATAAACCTTGGGAGAAACCAGGCTCAGTCGGGGTGCCAGTTCTCCTCTGGCCAATTAACAAACAGCGTATTATTATTATTATTATTATTATTATTATTATTATTGTTCTGGCAACTTTACAGGTCAGAGGTCATAATAGATCGGAATATTCGAAGGATCGGAGGCAACACGCCAGAGACGGGTTTATTGAGGATGATGTTGATTAAATAATTATTCAAGTGTGAGTTGGTGGTCCAGTGGGTTAAACCATGGAACTGATATGCAGAAGTTTGCTGGTTCGATCCCAGCGGTCACCACCAGTGTGTCCTTGAGCAAGGCACTTTACTCCATGTTGCTCCAGGGGGATTGTCCCTGTAATAAGGCACTGTAAGTCCCTTTGGATAATAAAAGCGTCTGCCAAATACAGAAATGTAAATGTAAAGTGCAATATTCGAAGGATTGGAGGCAACATGCTGGAGACAGGTTTATTGCGGATGACATATCGATTTAAGTATTATTAAATTGTAATATTCGAATGATCGGAGTCATCACGCTGGAGACGGGTTTATTGAGGATGCCGTGTCGATGAGGCAGTTTCAGGGGGAGTCTAATCACAGTCTCTGCAGACACTTCAGGGTCATGTGTTGGTCTTCTCTGGGCGCAGGTCCAGCATCTGATCTGGATACGGCCCTGATCCGGCTGACTGCAGTAAACCTCGGGATAAAACAGAGAGACTATCATTAGCGTAGATGCCATTCTTCTGATGATGTCACGAGTACATCAGGTGTTATGGGAAGTGTTCCCGGTTCCGGCTGACCTAGTTAATGCAGCCTAACAATAATTTAATTGAGAAAGTGTTTTATGTGTATGCCACAGTAAAGAGATGTGTTTTTAGTCTAGATTTAAACTGACAGAGTGTGTCTGCTTCCCGAACAATGCTAGGAAGACTGTTCCAGAGTTTAGGAGCTAAATAGGAAAAGGATCGACCGCCTGCAGTTGATTTGGATATTCTCGGTATTAACAACTGGCCAGAATTTAGAGATCGCAGTAGACGTGATGGAGTATAATATGTTAAGAGCTCGCTCAAGTATTGGGGAGCTAAACCATTTAGTGCTTTGTAAGTAATAAGCAAGATTTTAAAATGTATGCAATGTTTAATAGGCAGCCAGTGCAGTGTTGACAGAACTGGGCTAATATGGTCACACTTCCTGGTTCTAGTAAGAACTGGAGCTGCTGCGTTTTGGACCAGCTGGAGTTTATTTATTAAGCGAGCAGGGCCACCACCCAGAAGAGCATTACAATAATCTAGCCTTGAGGTCATGAACGCATAAACTAACTGTTCAGCATTTTGCATTGAAAGCATGTGCCGTAATTTAGATATATTTTTAAGATGGTAGAATGCAGTTTTACAGATGCTAGAAACGTGGCTTTCAAACGAAAGATTGGTATCAAAGAGCACACCCAGGTTCCTCACTGACCACGAGGACTTGACAGAGCAGGATCAAGTGTTAGACAGTATTCTAGTGGGTGGACTGGGTCAGAGCATCTCCAAAACTGCAGCTCTTGTGGGGTGTTCCCGGTCTGCAGAGGTCAGTCTCTATCAAAAGTGCTCCAAGGAAGGAACAGTGGTGAACAGTGGACCACGGAGAAATGGAAGAAGGTGGCCTGGTCTGATGAATCATGTCTTCTTTTACAAAAATGCTTCAGGAATGGTTTGAGGAGCACAACGAGTTTGAGGTGTTGACTTGGCCTCCAAATTCCCCCGATCTCAATCCAATCGAGCATCTGTGGGATGTGCTGAACAAACAAGTCCGATCCATGGAGACCCCACCTCGTAACTTACAGGACTTAAAGGATCTGCTGCTAACATATTGGTGCCAGATACACAGCACACCTTCAGGGGTCTAGTAAAGTCCATGCGTCGACGAGTCAGGGGGACCAACACAATATTAGGAAGGTAGTCATAAAGTTATGCCTGTTCAGTGTATATCACCTGCAACCCTTGTACCTGAAAGTTTTCGGGCTCACTTTGTTTTTCTGGGTATTTTGAATCAATAACTACCCCAGCAACAATGAGCTCTTCATCAACTTTCCCATCTCCATGTACATGTATTAATGACAGAAGCACTATCCGTACCTTCAGTGGGACAATCTTGTGCAAGCACATTAGAGCCCTCGCCACTGTCAGATAAAGCTGCGGCTTCATCTTGCTGTACATTATCAGTACTTTCTGCAATGTTATTATCTACAGCATTATTCACCTGTTCCGTTACTGAATTACTCTCCTTCTCCTTTTCAGCCTCCGTATTTAAAGGATACGATTGTCTCACATGGCCCTGTTTCCTGCAACTAAAACATTTGATTGAATCAGCAGTGATAAAGATCGTATAATCTTTCCCATTTGGTGTGACCAAAAAGAGAAAAAAAATGATTATGCTTTTCTGGTTTATGTTTCTTTTAATAAGTGTTTTTATTTTCATGATGTATCTATACTGTACTGTTGACTTATGTTGACCTTTTGTTCTTTTGTACTTGACTTTCTGCAGATATGAGCAAAGAGTCTTAAAGTTTACGTCCATCACGTATGGTCGAGACCTATGCTAAACTGTACTTTGGCACCTAGGGTGTGGAAACCACTCATGCATAGATTTCTAATTTTACAGTTGGCCCGAGTCCCATATCTGAGTTTGGTAGCAAAAAGAGGAACTTGGCTTTGCTCATATGATTCTAAAAGGGTATAAAGGATAAGCAATTTCCATGCTGAGCCAGTCACTGCCTTGACTCAAACTTTTTCTTTTATGCACTTTGCTTTACTGCAAGAGAGCTCTCGATCCACTTTACCTTTTTCCAGGGCAAGAAGTATGAAGTACGGTTAGACAGCAGCAAAACCGTAATGAATGCATCTCACAGATAATCCATGTTCAACCAAATCATCAACCATAGACGTTTTCCTCAGAAACATAACAACTGGCTTGTTCATTCTCGATGCAGACACGATGTTCAACACACCGACTACATTACCAACAGCAATTCAATCTTCCACTGACACGGTCTCATCTGAGAAACATTTGCACCCGTGGCATGCAGTCAAGGACACAAAGCCATCAGAATTCAATGCTCTCTCTCAGTCTTCTCTCGACCAAACATCATTTCAGGATCTAGTGTAGCAAGTTGTAGATCTTTGTTCTTTCTTGTTTTCCACATTGCCAGTCTATTGTTCCAGTCAGATCCTTTAATAAACACATTTTCCACCTCATTGAAAAACTATTTAATTCCCCCAATAAACACTTTATCAGAAAATTCCTCATTAAATCTTCAAAACCATGTAAATAAGTACATTCAGAAAGTCTTGTAATCTGTTACAGCTTAAACACAAATGTTCTCGATCTTCTGCTATCATTCCTCTACTCCTGCTGGATTCAGGTGTGTCACATGTCCATCTGTAGCTTTGGCCCGTCAATAATCCTCCATTAGATCAGCAGTTCGCTTCTCTACAGGGGTTTATACAGGGTCCTCCACCCATCCCGCACCACAGTTCTGGCCATCTAGAAGCTTTTTGCTTCTTCAATGAATCTCGATGGGTGATTTTAACTGAAGTGCAATATATATTGCTCTCTTACACACATCTTTATCTCTCATCCGAGAGATGTCCAAGTGTGTGAACGCCATTCCTCATTAAAGGGTAACCACAGTGATTTAGCATTAGGCTTTGTATCAGTAGAAACCCCATACTATATTCAAATGATGGTACTTTCCCCCCTCATATCCCCCTGAGACGAGAGAATTATGCATTTTATTTCTGGAAAAATTCCTCCGATGACGCAAATATCGTCATTTTACATCATCTGAGGATTTTTTGGCCAGAGGCTAAAGACTACAGCCACTAGATGGAGCTGTTCCGCATGTTATCAACCCGCCCACAGGGAAGAGATCTCACGCACAGAATGTAAGACACAGACGGCCGAACGGACAATCATAATAACGGAGCGGTGCAGAGTAAAGTGAGTGTTTCAACTTTTCAATGAATTCCTGTGATAGTTTAGCTTCCATATGCGATCAGAAACGTGCCAGACTGGCGCTTACCTCAGTTCTGCTCAGCTCTTCTCTCGTGAGGAATTAAATCTGACTCTACTGCATCTGTGCTGTGACTTTCGTTCGGCTCACTCACACTCTATTGAAAAGACACGTTCAGTTTTTAATTGTAGTGTTTATTCTCTAACTGAACGAAAGATTGTATTACTATGAAGATTAAAACAACGGTGTACGGCGTGGCCTCGTAGGGCAGTGAAGCAAGTGCATTCTGGGAGTTTCATCCACATGAGACAAAAATACATTTTCTGTCTTTTCTCAGTCTAGAAGGCACCAAATTCAAAAATAATTTCACATTTCTACTGCATAAATGACCCAGTTTAAATACAAAGCTTAATGCTAAATCACTGAAGTTACCCTTTAAACATCTCCTCACACTCACAGAGGACAGGAGTCTAGTCTGGATCATTGGGCTGAAAACCAACGGAGCCCAATGTCCGTGATCCTCCATGTCTCGCTTTACTCTAAACACACTTCTTCATGTCTGCAGCACAGACTTATGAAAGTGTAGTGACTCTGACAGGCTTACTTCCTCTAATTTCATTAAAAACAGCTTTCTATCAAGTCCAAGTCCAGCTTCAAAAATGCCCAAGCCTTGACCGCCCTCTTGAACTGGTAAATAAAGTGCAACCGCACGGATCCAGAGCTGTACACTCTGAAAACATTATCAAATGTCCTTTGTATATTCGAAATAAGTTCCTTGGGTGGCTCCATAGCTATAGTCCTGTGCCTCAACATTGATGCAGTGAGATTATTGACCACCAGAGCTCTCCTCCTATTGGACAACTGTGGCAAAAGCCATTTCCATTCAGCCGTTTCGAGACACGGCTCCAGCAGAGCCTCACAGTTTCTCTTTTGAAACTGGTCATTCCCCAAAATAACTCCTAATGTTTTCAATCCGTCCTGTCTACACTATTGAGGAAACCCAGTACCTTCCCAATAATAAACCCTTCATTTTAGAGCAATAACTCCAGCAGAAGAGGCTTCTTCATATTATCAAATACTTTAAAAAGATAATTTGAAGATTCCTCCTCAGTCTGCACATCAAAAGTTCAATTACCAAACTATAATTGCTGGAAAGTGGACGCCCTTGTCTAATGCCTCTCGACACAGGTTCATTTAATCCACCACCTGCTCTGACCATAACAGAAATATTACAATATAATAACTGAATGTACCATATACAGTAAATCTGTCACCACGAGGCAAGGCAAGGCAAGTTTATTTATAAGACACATTTCATACACAATGGCAATTCAAAGTGCTTTACATAGAAAATGAATTAGCAAAAGAAAGAAATAAGAATACCATACATAATAATTAAAAATAAAATAATCAACAGATGCATAAGAAATAGAGATATACAGTTGTAAAGAGAATTAAAAATAATAAAATGATGATATATAGATACTAAAACAGTTATAAAAAGATGATACATAGATAAGATAAGGTGCAATCAGTCAGTTGTACAGTGGCACAGTGCTCATTCAGTAAATGCACAGCTAAACAGATGTGTTCTGAGTCTGGATTTACTGTTGGAGCACATCTGATCTGTTCTGGAAGCTGGTTCAGCTATGGCTGGCATAATAGCTAAACGCAGACTCTCCTTGCTTTGAGTGAACCCTTGGTATTTCTAACTGACTTGATCCTGATGATCTGAGTGATCTGTTGGGTTTGTATTTAATCAGCATATCTGCAATGTATTGAGGTCCTAGGTCATTGAATGATTTATAAACAAGTAACCGTACTTTAAAATCGATCCTAAATGTAACTGGAAGCCAGTGTGCAGACCTGAGGACTGGTGTGATATGGTCATATGTTCTGGTTCTGCTCAGTGTTCTGAATGAGCTGCAGCTGTCTAATGGTCTTTTTGGGAAGGCCGGTGAGAAGATCATGTTTGTTTAAAAGAGAATAAAGTCAATGCACCTTTAGCCCCATTGAGCCCTATAACTGTTCAGAGTCCAGACTCTCTGTAAGTCTGAAGGTTGACATGTGACAGGTAGGTGGGGTCATGCGGTGACATGTGGGGTAGAGCCGCACATGTCGATATATCGGTGGTATACACCATCGGTGGTATACACCGATATACACAGACCGATATACATGTGGGGTAGAGCCGCACATGTCGATATATCGGTGGTATACACCGATGTACACCGACCGATATATCGGTGGGCCGATATTATCGACCGATATTAGGCATTTTCCAAACTATCGGTATCGGCATTTATGATGGCCAATAAATGAATATAAAAAAAAAAAAAAAAAAAAAAAAACTCACGAAACATCGCTCAACCACATTATGAGTGTTGGCGTTTTATAGTTTGTCCACCAGAGGACACTCAAAACGTACAAGTCAAAATTCGTGACTGCCAAGTCCAGTTTTGCGGTTACATGTAAGCCAAGAGTGAAACGGAATTAGCTTACGTTAGATTGTTCCAGTATAGTTGATTGACCGTCAGTTAAACACGGACAATGTGACTGAATAAGATTCCTTAATAGCATGACAGTTTGACAGCATGGGACGTATCATCTCTCCACTGCCCGTTATTTTGAAAAAGTATGTTTTACAATATTTTGCAGTCCATTTCTAAATTATGGCTTATCATAGACTTTAGCTAACCACAAAGCTTGCTACTGCCATGGTTATCAGTGGAAGACCGCTAACATTAATGCGCTTGGAAATCACAACAAACTTATTCAGCGCATGGAGTCTGTGGGAGATTCTGACCCTGAGGAGCTTCCTTCATCAGGAGACAGGAATTCCAGACGCTTACAGACCATCAGCTCATAATCGCTCTGATACAGGACGCCATCGAGCGACGTCTGAACGCCATCGAGGGGCGCATTAATGCCCCTGAGAGACGCTTGGATGTTCTTGAGAAGCAGCAGAAGGACTTGACTTTATCTTGCTGGGGTTTATTGCTGTTTCTAAACGATGTTGATGTCTGTTAGATCACACAACACAAGGACTATGAACTGGCATCACATGAACAATAACTGTAATTACAACAAATTATCAATAAACTGTTGGATAGATATTACACACTGTGATTTGTGCACTCAACATCTCTTCTCTTTGTTCAATGACTCCATGTTACTTTAGCGGCTCATTCTGCACCTTTGAGCCGCTCCGTCTGGAAGCGCTTCATGTTATCATGGTTTTGAGCACTGAAAGATTATTAACGTAATTGTATCGATCATATCCTCATTTAAAATATGCTCAATAAATTTCAAATAAACAACTTTTAATTTTATATTATTTGTGTGTATCCAACTTTTTACTGGCCCTCGACCACACGGAGTCAGGATTCATGCCATCCCACTCAGCAATGTACCACAGTCATTCAAATCTCTCCAAACACAATTGTAAAACATACACAAGTCTTTGGCAGGAAAAATCAGGAATCATGTGATGTAAAATAATCTCCATTATCCACGCACATACACTAAATTGCCAAAAGTATTGGGCCGCCCCTCCACATCACTGAGTTCAGGTGTTCAATCTCTTCATGGCCACAGGTGTATAAATCAAGCTCTAGTCCTGCAGACGCTTTAACACACATCAGTGAGAGAATGGGCCGCTCTCAGGAGCTCAGAGAACTCAAGCTCTAGGCCTGCAGACGCTTCTACACACATCAGTGAGAGAATGGGCCGCTCTCAGGAGCTCAGAGAACTCAAGCTCTAGACCTGCAGACGCTTCTACACACATCAGTGAGAGAATGGGCCGCTCTCAGGAGCTCAGAGAACTCAAGCTCTAGTCCTGCAGACGCTTCTACACACATTAGTGAGAGAATGGGCCGCTCTCAGGAGCTCAGAGAACTCAAGCTCTAGTCCTGCAGACGCTTCTACACACATTAGTGAGAGAATGGGCCGCTCTCAGGAGCTCAGAGAACTCAAGCTCTAGACCTGCAGACGCTTCTACACACATCAGTGAGAGAATGGGCCGCTCTCAGGAGCTCAGAGAACTCAAGCTCTAGTCCTGCAGACGCTTCTACACACATTAGTGAGAGAATGGGCCGCTCTCAGGAGCTCAGAGAACTCAAGCGTGGTACCACGCTCAACTGTTAGTGGTGTTATAACAAAGTGGAAGCGATTGGGAACAACAGCAACTCAGCCTTCGTGGCTAGACCAAGTAAAATCATAGAGCAGGATCAGCGCATGCTGAGGGTCACAGTGTGCAGAAGTCGCCAACTTCAGTAGCTCCAGAACTCCAAACTTTGGTGGAGGGGGGATTATGGGGTGGGGTTGTTTTTCAGGGGTTGGGTGTTTCTCTTAATTCTTCACCAAGACATTTTGGACAATTTCATGCTCCCAACTTTGTGGGAACAGTTTGGGGTCGGCCCCTTCCTGTCCCAGCATGACTGACCAGTGCACAAAGCTCCGCTCCATAAAGACATGGATGAGGAGTTTGGTGTGGAGGAACTGGACTGGCCTGCACAGAGTCCTGACCTCAACCCGATAGAACACCTTTGGGATGAATTAGAGCGGAGACTGAGAGCCAGGCCTTCTCGTCCAACATCACAAATGCGATTCTAGAAGAATCCCCATAAACACACTCCTAAACCTTGAGGAAAGCCTTCCCAGAAGAGCTGAAGCTGTTAGAGCTGCAAAGGGTGGGCAACTCCATATTAAACCCTACGGATTGAGAATGGGATGGCATTAAAGCTCATGTGCATGTGAAGGCAGGCGTCACAACACTTTTGGCGATATAGTGTATCTTCCTACACAATTACCAGACATTGAGAAATCACGTTTCACAAAATCCACATCTTCATGAAGAAACATTGTCACGCTAACATTGTATTATAAAATATAAGGCAAAGGAGCATCACTGAAGGAGACGAACACAAACTCATTGATATTCTCAAGCAGAGAGATGATTGACAGCAGCGTATTCACTGTAATCCTGATTATTCCTGACACTGACACTGGCAGGACAGTCCGATTGCTTGTGGAAATTCACCACTGCGTAATTCAGATCCTCAGCAGAAGAGATGCAGCACTGAGAGTCTCCAGCGGCTTTCTGAACCATAGCGTAAACACAATCAGAGGGGTTTGTGGGTAATTGGGCAGTGGCGTATAGGACATTAGAGGAATCAGAGGGGTTTGTGGGTAATTGTTTGTGAGGGTCTTTAATCTCCTCGTAATCACAACCAGTGTGAGAAACCTGAGGAGAGACAGAGGAATTATTTACAGATCTGAAGATCATCATTAGACATTAATTTCATTATGAATAAAAATCAATATTTGATACAGTAACTGGACTCACCACTTCATGTTTGCCTGGTCCAGTGTGAGATGATGAATCAGCGCCTGTCAAAAACAAGCATCCTAAATGAAGGACATTACTGTACATCTCAATTCAACACTGATGTCTTGTGTAATGTTCTCACACATCATCAAGTGTCTGTATTTTGCTCATGTCTCGTTGCAGCCTATAGGTGGCGTCAGAAAGTGGGAGAACAGATCAAGAGATCTCTCTGTTTTAAACTCAGTATAAATGGAGAGTTTGTGCATCTGAAGGAGTTCAGAATGAGTTTTACCTGGAGACTGACGCTTCTTACAGAGAAACAGTAACGAGAGTCCAGCGATGATCAGAACCAGAAGCAGAACCAGAGAGACGATCAGAGAAGAGCCTGAAAACACAGGAGAAATAATCAGAGAGTCTGATCACTGTCAGATAAACATCAGATCAGATCATGGGCGGAGCTGGACGTTTGGAGGAGGACTGACCAGACATGATACTGGATCTTCAGGGTTAGCCCAATGACCATATCCCAAATATCAAAACTCAAAATATGCCATTCCCATACCTAAAATACATATTTGACAGTCAGTTTTATGTCCCTCCTTCACATCTAGCACAGGTTTATCATTGGTAGAATGTAAAATATTTCAATACAAGCTTTTCAGTCAAACACAATTAAAGCAATATGACCCTTTAAACCCGTGGGGGGGGGGGGGGGGGGGGTCAAACCGGTTTCTAGTTTTCACACCGTACATTCATGCAATCCGTTTAAATAACCATCTTGTGTCGTGCGTGCATATCAGTTGTGTTTGTGTGTGACTGAATGCACAGCTAGTTTGTGTTAAATAGACTTTCTGAACCACATACACTCACCTAAAGGATTATTAGGAACACCTGTTCAATTTCTCATTAATGCAATGATCTAATCAACCAATCACATGGCAGTTGCTTCAATGCATTCAGTTACTGGGATTTTCACGCATAACCATTTCTAGGGTTTACAAAGAATGGTGTGAAAAGCGAAACACATCCAGTATGCGGCCGTCCTGTGGGCCAAAATGCCTTGTTGATGCTAGAGGTCAGAGGAGAATGGGCGACTGATTCAAGCTGATAGAAGAGCAACTTTGACTGAAATAACCACTCGTTACAACCGAGGTATGCAGCAAAGCATTTGTGAAGCCACAACACGCACAACCTTGAGGCGGATGGGCTACAACAGCAGAAGACCCCACCGGGTACCACTCATCTCCACTACAAATAGGAAAAAGAGGCTACAATTTGCACCAGCTCACCAAAATTGGACAGTTGAAGACTGGAAAAATGTTGCCTGGTCTGATGAGTCTGGATTTCTGTTGAGACATTCAGATGGTAGAGTCAGAATTTGGCGTAAACAGAATGAGAACATGGATCCATCATGCCTTGTTACCACTGTGCAGGCTGGTGGTGGTGGTGTAATGGTGTGGGGGATGTTTTCTTGGCACACTTTAGGCCCCTTAGTGCCAATTGGGCATGGTTTAAATGCCACGGCCTACCTGAGCATTGTTTCTGACCATGTCCATCCCTTTATGCCCAGCATGTGCCCATCCTCTGATGGCTACTTCCAGCAGGATAATGCCCCATGGCACAAAGCTCCAATCATTTCAAATTGGTTTCTTGAACATGACAATGAGTTCACTGGACTAAAATGGCCCCCACAGTCCCCAGATCTCAACCCAATAGAGCATCTTTGGGATGTGGTGGAACGGGAGCTTCGTGCCCTGGATGTGCATCCCACAAACACAGTATTAGTATGGTGTTCCTAATAATCCTTTAGGTGAATGTATAACAGCAAGTGTGTAAATAAGGCATTTTCTTCACTTAAACCAACACGCTTTCCACTATGGAATACCAAAGCTGACAAAATAAATAAATAAATAAATAAATAAATAAATAAATAAATACATAAAATATACAAAGAAATGTAAAAAGTGTGTATTCGTTTATTTCCTTATTTATGTATAATTGTATTTTTCCACATTTCTTTGTTCATTAATTTATTTATACATTTCTTTATTTTGCATATCATTTATACACCATACAGATAAAGAAATGTGAAAATAAATAAGTGTATAAATGAATAAATGTGGAAATAAACCAATGTAGACATAAATACATGTATAAATAAATGTGTGAAAATGCAATTATACATAAATAAGGAAATAAGTTCAAAAACGTATTTTATTTTATTTCTTTGTATATTTATGTCACAGTTGGTTTTGTGTCTTTTATTTTGTATTCTCAGTCATGCTTCCTGTTTGTCATGTGCTTCCCTTTGTGGGTGTGTCCTGGTCTGATTGGCTCATTGTCTTGTCATGTGGTTATGAGTTCTGGTTGTTCATTGGTTGTCATAGTCATGTGTTCTCCTGGTCTCTGTATAAATAGTCCTCATGTTTGTCTTGTCAGTTTGTTGTGTATTGTTCTCTGTACCTCTATTGGTGAGTCCACGCTTAGTCCAGGTTTAGTTTATTTCATGTTTCTATTCAAGATCAAGTCTAGTCTTTATGGTGTATTTGTTCACGTACTGTTTAAATAATAAACTGCACTTGGGTTCACATAAACACGCCTCAGAGGAATCGTTACAGAATACACGACTGATAAAATGACCCCAGCAGTTCGCCTCTTGTGTCTCTGTCAAGGCAATCGCGCCGCAGAGGATTATGTAGAAGATTTTTGTAGACTCTGTTACTTGGTGGACTTTAATGATGTGGTTTGAATGAACCCATTCGTTCCCAGATGCCTGGAGGGAAAACCCATTGACCTTGCATTATTACTGAGTGGATTCTCTTGTACTGTGGGGACAGTGGAAGAGGAAGCCCACATTTCTCCAGTATCTACCAAGCTAGAGCCCTCAGCCATCATGTCTGCCACGCCAAAGTCTTATCACCTCATGGCTGCCACACCAGAGTGTCTCCATGCCATATCTGGAGTTATTCAAGCTACGCCTGCCATGCCAGGGCCTGTTCATGTCATGGCCACCACTCAAGAGCCTCTTCACAACATGGCCTCCACGCCTGAGCCCTCGGCCAAGATGGCCGCCACGCCTGAGCCCTCGGCCAAGATGGCCGCCACGCCTGAGCCCTTGGCCAAGATGGCCGCCACGACTGAGCCCTCGGCCAAGATGGCCACCACGCCTGAGCCCTCGGCCAAGATGGCAACCACGCCTGAGCCCTCGGCCAAGATGGCAACCACACCTGAGCCCTCGGGCAAGATAGCCACCAGACCTGAGCCCTTGGCCAAGATGGCCACCACGCCTTAGCCCTTGGCCAAGATGGCCGCCACGCCTGAGCCCTCGGCCAAGATGGCCACCACGCCTGAGCCCTCGGCCAAGATGGCAACCACGCCTGAGCCCTCGGCCAAGATGACCACCACACCTGAGCCCTCGGGCAAGATAGCCACCAGACCTGAGCCCTCGGCCAAGATGGCCACCACGCTTGAGCCCTCGGCCATCACGGCCCCAAACTATGCAGTCACCTTAAGAAGTCACCATGTCTCTATTTAAGATCAATCTAGTCTTTATTTTGTATTTGTTCACATTTTGTTTAAATATTAAACTGCACTTGGGTTCACATACACTCCCCTCAGTGGAATCGTTACAATTTATGCCTTTTACTTTTTTATATTTATTTATGTATTTATTATTTCAGGAGTTTTGGCATTCCATAACGAACCACCAAAATGCAGATTCAACCCAGTATGCAATGGGTTATTATTGCTATTTATTTTTACATACTAACTATTTAAAATGAATCAAATGTAATATTTATAATATTATTATATTATATTATATATATTTCAGCTCAAGATCACCTGCTGATGTGTTCATGGGCCCTCGCAGCAGGGCAACTGGGTGACAGTGAGGCAGCATAGTCGCAGACCAAAAAACCGCTTTTCCGTTCCGGTTAGAACATCAAACAGGTTCTCCCCTCTCAGTGAAGCACCCACTGAGTATCCTGTTGAAAGTGCCCTAGTCATTGGCGATTCTATTACACGGAATGTGAAGATACCAGCCACCATAGTCACTTGTTTACCGGGAGCCAGAGCGCCTGACATCAAAGCAAATTTAAAAGTGCTGGCTAAAGCTAATCGTAAATTCTCTAAGATTATTATTCACGTCGGCACTAATGATGTTCGACTTCGCCAGTCGGAGATCACCAAAATTAACATTAAAGAGGTGTGTGAACTCGCTAGTACGATGTCAGAGGCTGTTTATTGTTCTGGTCCGCTCCCCGTTAGAAGGAGTGATGAGATAGTTAGCAGGCTATCATCACTCAATGGCTGGTTGTCTAAGTGGTGTCTGCAAAATAACATAGGGTTCATAGACAATTGGAAAAGTTTTTGGGGCAGACCTGACCTGTTGAAGAAGGATGGCATCCATCCCTCCTGGGGTGGTGCCGCTCTTCTCTCTAGTAATTTGGCACATAGTCTTAGAGCTAAACCTTGACTCACTAGGGCCCAGGTCAGGAAGCAGACAAACTGGCTAAACCGACCGTCTGCTAGCTGTCTCACGTCACCGGAGTCAGATAAATCCCAGCACATAGAGACTCTTTCACCGAGATATTATCATATAGAGACTGTGTCTGTTCCCCGAATTAGTAAATACAAAAAAACATCAAAACCATTCAACAGTAAAAATTTAATTGATGTCCAACAAATAAACAAAAGAAATAATACAGATGAACAATTGATAAAGCTTGGGTTGCTGAATATTAGATCCCTTTCCCCAAAAGCGCTTATTGTTAATGATATTATTAAAGATAATAATCTTGATATGCTGTGTTTGACAGAAACCTGGCTAAAACCTGACGACTACATTACCTTAAATGAGTCCACCCCCCAAGATTATTGTTATAAACATGAGCCGCGTCTGAAAGGTAAAGGGGGAGGGGTTGCTGTAATTTATAATAATATCTTCAGTATTACTCAGAAGTCTAGTTTCAAATATAATTCCTTCGAAGTTTTGGTGCTTTATGTAACGCTATGTAGTGTACATGACAAAACCCGTTCAACATTGGTGTTAGCTACTGTATACAGGCCACCAGGGCATAATACAGACTTTATCAAAGAATTTGCTGACTTTCTATCAGAATTAGTACTGGCCGTAGATAAAGTACTAATTGTTGGTGATTTTAATATCCATGTAGACAACGAAAAAGACGTATTAGGATTAGCATTTAAAGATACACTAAACTCTATTGGAGTTAGGCAACACGTGTCAGGACCCACTCATCGCCATAATCATACTTTAGACCTAATATTGTCACATGGAATTAATGTTGATACCGTTGAAATTCTGCAGCAGAGCGATGACATCTCAGATCATTACTTAGTATCTTGTATACTTAATTTAGCTAAAGTTGCAAAGCCGCCCCCTCGTTTCAAAAATGGCAGGACAATCACTGCCGCTACTAAAGATTGCTTTTTAAATACTCTTCCTCATCAGTATCATCTCCTCAGCAACCCAGATAGCATAGAAGAACTCGATGTTGCAACAGAAACTATTGACTCTCTCTTTTCCAGTACTTTAGACACAGTTGCTCCTCTGCGCTTAAAGAAGATTAAAGAAAATAGTCCAACGCCGTGGTACAACGAGCACACCCGGGCCCTTAAAACAGCAGCCAGAAAAATGGAGCGCAGCTGGAAGAAAACAAAACTAGAGGTCTTTCGAAATTCGTGGAAAGAGCACATGATCGCATACAGAAAGGCCGTAAAAACTGCTAGATCCGCTTATTTCTCAACTCTCTTGGAAGAAAACAAACACAACCCAAGGTATTTATTCGATACAGTGGCTAAATTAACCAAAAATAAAGCTTCAACTTCTGATGATTGTAAACAGCACAGCAGTAATGACTTTATGAACTTCTTCACATGTAAAATTGATAATATTAGGAAGAAAATTTTAACCATGCAGCCGTCTACTACAGTATCACATCAGACAGAGCATTGTAGTGTCACTGAGGAAAAATTACAATCATTCACTGCTATAGGAGAAGAAGAATTGACTAAACTCGTTAAATCATCAAAATCAACAACATGTATGCTTGACCCTGTACCGACTAGGCTATTAAAAGAGATGCTACCAGAGGTCATAGATCCTCTTCTTAATATCATTAATTCATCTTTGTCATTAGGATATGTACCGAAAACTTTTAAGTTGGCTATTATTAAACCACTTATTAAAAAACCGCAACTTGATCCTACAGAATTAGTCAATTATAGACCAATCTCAAATCTACCCTTTCTGTCAAAAATACTTGAAAAGGCAGTGTCTTCACAATTATGTTCCTTTTTAGAAAGAAATGGTATCTGTGAGGATTTCCAGTCAGGATTTAGACCGTATCATAGTACTGAGACTGCTCTCATCAGAGTTACAAATGATTTACTCTTATCATCCGATCGTGGCTGTATCTCTCTATTAGTGTTACTCGATCTTAGCGCTGCATTTGATACCATCGACCACAACATTCTTTTGAATAGACTCGAAAATTATGTAGGTATTAGTGGAATTGCTTTATCATGGTTTAAATCATACCTATGCGACCGTTTTCAGTTTGTAGCAGTAAATGAAGAGATGTCACACCGATCGCAAGTTCAGTTTGGAGTACCACAAGGCTCAGTGCTAGGACCGCTACTCTTCACCCTGTACATGCTACCACTGGGAGATATTATTAGGAAGCATGGCATTAGTTTTCATTGTTATGCTGACGATACTCAGCTCTATATTTCTTCACGCCCTGAAGAAATTTACCAATTCACAAGATTAACGGAATGCATAGCCGCCATAAAACATTGGATGACTGGTAATTTCCTGCAACTCAATTCAGAAAAAACTGAATTTTTAATTATTGGACAAAAAAGCTCCACAAGTAGTAACCTAGAATACTGTCTAACACTTGATGGCTGCTCTGTCAAGTCTTCGTCGTCAGTGAGGAACCTGGGTGTGCTCTTTGATACCAATCTTTCGTTTGAAAGCCACGTTTCTAGTATCTGTAAAACTGCTTTCTACCATCTTAAAAATATATCAAAATTACGGCACATGCTCTCAATGCAAAATGCTGAACAGTTAGTTCATGCGTTCATGACCTCAAGGCTAGATTATTGTAATGCTCTATTGGGTGGTTGCCCTGCTCGCTTAATAAATAAACTCCAGCTGGTCCAAAACGCAGCAGCTCGAGTACTTACTAGAACCAGGAAGTATGACCATATTAGCCCAGTTCTGTCAACATTGCACTGGCTACCTATTAAACATCGCATACATTTTAAAATCTTGCTTATTACTTACAAAGCACTAAATGGTTTAGCTCCCCAATACTTGAGCGAGCTCTTAACATATTATACTCCATTACGTCTACTGCGATCTCTAAATTCTGGCCAGTTGTTAATACCGAGAATATCCAAATCAACTGCAGGCGGTCGATCCTTTTCCTATTTAGCTCCTAAACTCTGGAACAGTCTTCCTAGCATTGTTCGGGAAGCAGACACACTCTGTCAGTTTAAATCTAGACTAAAAACACATCTCTTTACTGTGGCATACACATAAAACACTTTCTCAATTAAATGATTGTTAGGCTGCATTAACTAGGTCAGCCGGAACCGGGAACACTTCCCATAACACCTGATGTACTCGTTACATCATCAGAAGAATGGCATCTACGCTAATGATATTCTCTCTGTTTTATCCCGAGGTTTACTGCAGTCAGCCAGATCCGGGCCGTATCCTAATCAGATGGTGGACCAGAGAAGACCAACACAGGACCCCGAAGTGTCTGCAGAGACCGTGTCAATTATCCTCCCCCTGCAACTGCCTCATCGACACGGCATCTAAATAAACCCGTCACCAGTGTGATGACTCCGATTGTTCGAATATTAACATTAAATAATACTTAAATCGATATGTCATCCGCAATAAACCCGTCTCCAGCGTGTTGCCGCCGATCATTCGAATATTGCACTTTAATAATTATTTAATCAACATCATCCTCAATAAACCCGTCTCCAGCGTGTTGCCTCCGGTCCTTTGAATATTCCGATCTATTATGACCTCTGACCTGTAAAGCAGCCAGAATAATAATAATAATACGTTGTTTGTAAATTGGCCAGAGGAGAACTGGCACCCCGACTGAGCCTGGTTTCTCCCAAGGTTTATTTTTCTCCATTAGGTCACCTAATGGGGTTTTGGTTTCCTTGCCACTGTTGCCTCTGGCTTGGCGTGCTCAGTTGGGGACACTATATTTTTCAACTAAACATCGAAATAAATCTAATTAATAAACTAATTTAACCATGTAAACTAAATTACTGATCTAATTATTGATCTAAAGCCCACACTGTCACCGTATGGAAATTGAAATGAACTGATGACATCAAATGGCTATACAGCTGAATAAAATTAGGCTGCATTATTTTGCTGTTTAACACTGTAAAGCTGCTTTGAAACAATCTACATTGTTAAAAGCGCTATATAAATAAAGTTGACTTGACTTGACTTCAGAGACGCCGGTGATGTAGAAGTTCTGGAGACGCCTGTGAATGGTGAAGTAGAAGAAGCTGATGATGATGATGATGGTGGTGGTGGTGTTGATGGTGTTGATGATGATGATGGTGGTGGTGGTGTTGATGATGATGATGATGATGGTGGTGGTGGTGGTGTTGATGATGATGATGATGGTGGTGGTGATAATGTCTCTGAGAATTTTGTATATGAAAATGAAAAAAAGAATTTCAAAATAGTGCTTTTTTTTCACACCCAGAACTTGACATCATCCTCTAATGGTGAAGAGACACGTTACTGATGGCTTTCACACATTCATTACCCAGAATTAAAGTTGCTGATACACAGAAACTGTTTGAGTTTCTGGAATGTAACGGGGTGCCCCCTGAAAGTGAGCTCTGTTGTGTGAGTGGATGGAGCTGGGCGGAAGTTAAGCTCGCGGCCCCTTTAAAAATGCGGGGTTTTCCCGTTTACTTCCGTTTTCCTGTGGCATGACAGGCAGGTGTGCGCTGGTGCATCTCGAGAGCATTGTGGTTTGCGTTTAGCATTGTGCTCGTTCAGCGCCGTGGACCTGTATAGGGCTGAAATTTTTCATTGTGGGCCTGAGGGTGCTCAACCGCATCAACACATTTTGGGCGTGATCCAGACAGTATTGGTGGATTGTTCACCACTTTTACCGAGGGCCAGTTGATTCTGCTGCAGAAATCAGTCTGCTGCTGTTTTGCTGCTGTGCGGTGGCTCGTCACTGCGTTCCACGGGGTTTCCATCAAGTACACACGATTGTGTGTGTGTGTGTGTGTGTGTGTGTGTGTGTGTGTGTATGCCCCAGTGCATCAACCTGAGTGGCTCGCCTCTTCGTGAGCGCGTCTTCCTTGGTGAGCGCGTGTTGGAGCGGGCGATTGCGTGAACGTGTGGTGGAGTATTTGTGTATATGTTGAGACCATTTGATGTTATGTTTCCTTGGTGATAGATTTTTTTTATTGTATTTTGCTTCTTGTTTCGTTTTACTTTTTTTTCTTCTTTGTGTTTTGAACACTGTGAGTGGCTATCGTCTCCTTTGATTGTTTATCAATTTCCCTAACTATCAATAACCATCAAGAGCTATTAACTACTCTGACAGGGAGGGGTTATATTTATTTTGCTTGTTTGTGTGGATTGTGGTGTTGGTTATTTAATTTGGGTGGGCTTGATTTTGTTTGTTTAATGATTTGTATGGTGTCAATTGAGGTTGTGTGAAACTGTAATTCTTTTCTTTTCTCCCTTTTAACCTTCCCTTCATAAGTGTTGAATTATCCATTGGGATCTTGATATTCAAGAGATACATCCACAGGTGGCCACTGGATGGTATTGTTTCTTTTTTTTGTTTCTTTTTTTTTGTGTAAATGCTATTTGTGATTTTGTATATTTTCTTTTGAAGTTGCTTTCTGTATGATTATCCTTTTAAACCTTTACAAAGGGTTAATTAAAGATTTGATGTACACATCTCTGCTTGTCTTTTCCATTTGTTTGGAAGACCTGTAGTTGAGAACAGTTACAATACATATATTATATATTTGGCGGTGGTAGCCACCGTCACATAAATAACGCCTGTGGTTTCACACTGAATAATACAGTACAGCATTGTCACTGGACGAGCAGCCTTAAAGGGTTAATTCACCCAAAAATGAACCAGTGGTTCAATATTAATATTATAAAGCAACGATAATATTTTTGCTGGCCAAAAAAACTAAATAACCACTTGTATAGTGATGGGTGATTTCAAAACACTGCTTCATGAAGCTTCGGAGTGTATCAAATCAGTGAGTCGAATCATAATTCGGATCGCGTGTCAAACCGCCAAACTGCTGAAATCACGTGACTCTGGCGTTCCGAACCACTGAATCGACTCACTGATTCGATACACTCCGAAGCTTCATGAAGCAGTGTTCTGAAATCACCCATCACTATACAAGTTATTTAGTTTTTTTGGCCACCAAAAATATTAACGTCACTTTATAATATTAATATTGAACCACTGTACTCAACAGACTGATTTAAATATGTTTTTAGTACATTAATGGATCTGGAGAGTGTAAATTGCTTTGCTCTCTATGCAGGCCTCACTGAGCCTTCAGATTTCAACACAAATATCTTCATTTGTGTTCTGAAGATGAACGGAGCTCTTATGGGTGTGGAACGGCATGAGGGTGAGGAATACATGACATTTTCATTTTTGCATGAACCAACCCTTTAAACTGCAGTTAACTATCCTGTGTCCAGATGAGCACACTAGACACTGCAGGGATACGAGATGAACTAAAAACTGCATCCAGATCTCAGTCCTGCGTTCACACACTGCTGTAGAATGACAATCATACGAACTGCAGTTTGTGGTTTTGCTGTTAAACAGACAGAACATCTAAATGAAAAATAGCCCTGTGGTTAAACCTGCTTCTAGAATCAGCTTCAAGCATCCTGATAAATAACACACTAGATCTGCTGAAGAGATGTTCTACTACCTTATGATTAATATCAGTGAGAAAAGCATCCGCACCTGTGAGGTTGATCAGGACTCGTGTGATGAAGCTCTTGTGTCCTCCATCAGACTGAACTCCACACCAGTATTCTGAATGTTGTTCAGTCACATGACTGATGCTTCCCGTCAGGAGCCGCTCTTCTCTGTCATCATACAGCTGGATCTTTCCCTCACGCCTCCATCTTCTGCTCTCATTCACAGACGTCTCTTCAGCACAGAGATCAGCTCCAGATCTCCAGCAGAGAAACTTCACATCACTGCTGTGGGATTGTGGGTATTTGCAGCTGATGTTCACAGATCCTCCTGCAGCCGCTGATAGACTGATGCTCTTCACACAATCATCTGTTTCAGATCCAAATAAAGCGCAGTAATGTTAGAATGACCAGATATATTCATGGATTCACCTCATAATGACTGAAAGCGGCTCACCCTTCTCAATGTTCAGGCTAAACTCAGAGAAGAAACTGTAGTCTTCAGAAACTTTGACTATAATCTTATATTCTCCAGAGTCGTTCTCATTCAGCTCTCTGATAAACACATGTAAGAGTCCTGCAGATCTGCCCTCATGAACGGAGAATCGTCTGTCATGTGTCCATTCTGAGGCTCTGTTAGTGTTTATTACAGGAAAACATTCTCCAGATTTACAGACGTCTATCAAAGGCGTCTCTTCCTGTGTCTCATATTTGAAGTTTATGATGACGTTTCCTCCTGAATATCCTCTCACGGTCCTGATTGGTTGATCTGTTCAACACAAACACAGATCATTTGTCATTTTGTTCTCAATATAAACACATTTATCTTCACTTTGCTACAACATTAATGAACTCAAGTCCAGATGATGAGTGTAAATCTTCCATCAGGAGATGAAAAGGTTATTGATGGCGTGAGTTATGAGTTAGACGAGTGAACGGCAGTAATTCCAGTCAGTGTTGAGTATCCTGATGTTGTGGAGTCTCAGTTACTCACCGGTGATAACCTTCAGATTCACTTCAGTGGAGGGATCCGGTCCAACCATTTCAACTCCACAATAGTACGTCCCAGAATCCCGTTCTCTCAGATCTCTGATGGTCACTCTGAAGACGGCTGATCTTGTGTTGTCATACAGAGAGAATCTATCCTTCTGAACCCATTTATTTTTCTCAGCCTTGATTTGGTATGTGCAGTCTGGCCACTGTCCTTTACAAAAATACTTTTGATTCTCTGTATATCTTTCATTATATTTGCATGAGATTTTGACTCCGCCTCCTGAATATCCGGTCACTCTCATGGAGCTCACGACACCTACAACAAACCAGCATCTTAACACAACACTAATACACACTGAAGGGAGATTCATGTCAAAGGTCATTAGTTATGGATAAAGACTTGTGTTCATTATTTAATCTCTGTTCTGGTTCTTCTGAGTTCAGATTCTTACCAGGAATCATCAGCAGAGTGAAAGTCCAGATGATCTTCATTCTTCTCTCTTATTAAATGATCTTCTCTGTTGTCTGTAGATTCAGTTCTTCTGAAGCTCTCGATGTGTGTTCAGAGGAGTTTTGAGTGTTTCTTTCCTGTTAGATGTTTAACATGAAGTGCTGAATGTGACGGAGACGCCCAGTTCCTCTGAGAGAGAGAGAGAGAGAGAGAGAGAGAGAGAGAGAGAGAGA
The DNA here is from genome assembly GCA_023566225.1 of Romanogobio albipinnatus. Lineage (NCBI taxonomy): Eukaryota > Metazoa > Chordata > Actinopteri > Cypriniformes > Gobionidae > Romanogobio > Romanogobio albipinnatus. The sequence continues at coordinate 1,182,757 of CM042256.1, read as the reverse complement.
GAGAGAGAGAGAGAGAGTTACCGTTGTGTTCAAAATAATAGCAGTGCGTTTAAAAAAGTGAGTAAATCTCAAAATCCTTATAATAACTTTTATTTCAATACACACAAATGCATTGGGAACACTGCACAGTCTACTCTAAATCAAAACATGAAGAAAAATGTACCCGGTTTCTGAGAACGGCTTCACATCTGTTGCATGGAGTCGACCAACTTCTGGCACCTGTGAACAGGTATTCCAGCCCAGGACCACAATTCCTCTGCATTCTTGGTTTTGCCTCAGAAACAGCATTTTTGATGTCACCAAGTTCTCTAATGGGCTGCCCACTCCATAACGTTAATCTTGTTGGTCTGGAACCAAGATGCTGCACACTTACTGATGTGTTTGGGGTCGTTGTCTTGTTCAAACACCCATTTCAAGGGCATTTCCTCTTTGGCATAAGGCAACATGACCACTTTAAGTATTCTGATGTACTCAAACTGATCCAGGATCCCTGGAATGCGATAAATAGGCCCAACACCATAGTATGAGAAACATCCCCATATCATGATGCTTGCACCACCATGCTTCACTGTCTTCACTGTAACTGTGGGTTGAATTCAGTATCTGGGAGTCGTCTGACAAACTGTCTGTGGAATCTGAAGAATCTTGCCTTCATCAGTCAGAGGTGGACAGTAACTAAGTACATTTACTTGAGTACTGTACTTAAGTACACTTTTTGAGTATCTGTACTTTACTGAAGTATTATTTTTTTGGGGAAACTTTAATTTCACTACATTTGAAAGACAAATATCGTACTTTTTACTCCACTACATTTCTATCAAGGTCCTCGAAGTCGAAAGTCGTTTGTGGAGCATCTTTGCAAGTCAGTGGATTAATTTTTTTTTTTTTTCATTTCTTTTTTTTTCAGACAGCCTACAAGTAATCACTTTTGAACGGTCATATGAAGTTTCCCATATTGAAGAATAGAGCTTTCTTTTGCGGGTTTTTCCCCCGCACTTAAACCAATACACACAAAATGTAAAAATTTTCATTTTGGGAAGTATTCACTTAAACAAAGTTGATTATGTCTTAAGTGAACGTAAACAGTTGGGGGAATATCGGATGTGTATCAGTGTATAGGATTTGTGCATTCTGCCTTAAAGTGACAGCAGCTTTGTAACTTTTATACAAATATTGAAATTAGTTCAAGGTGGTCGTCTGCTAGCATGTCAGATGGAGCATCACTGACTGGCTTAAACCACCATGAGGGCTATAGCATGCATTCATAGAACAATGCAACAATAATAAAATAATGCACTGACATAAAGTAAATTTATTTTTGATACTTAAGTACTTTTATAAACAAGTACTTCTGTACTTTTACTTGAGTAAAAATAGTTTTTTACAACTTTTACTTGTAACGGAGTAATATTTGACCAGTAGTACTTTTACTTTCACTCGAGTAATGGAGTTGTGTACTTTGTCCACCTCTGTCATCAGTCCACAGAATTGCGCCAGTTCTCTTTAGGCCGGTCAATGTGTCCTTTGGCAAATTGTAACCTCTTCAGCACATGTTTTTTCAACAATGGGACTTTGCGGGGGCTTCTTGCCAATAGCTTGGCTTCATGTAGGCATCGTCTAATTGTTACAGTACTCACAATACAAGTCCGGTCAGAGTAAACGGACGCTGCCGTTTGGACTTTAACCCGAGTGGATAAATGGTCTGTGTGACGCGGTTCAAATCATTAACAGTTCGTGCTGCCCAGTGTTAATTTCGTTGACAAATAATTTGTCAACAACCTTTTTTCACTGACGAAAATGAGACGATAACTAAATAAAAACTAGTGAAGGATGACAAAAACTTACTGTCATTTTCGTCAACAAATAAAAACGAGAGGAAAATGTTGGGGAGGGTCGATTAGGGAAGAGATCCAGTCAGAACTGATGTCCTGTGTCACAGATGCGCACATTTGATCTGAACTGATCTAACCGCTGGAAAACACGGCGCTGTTGCGCTTCTACAGGCTCATCCCCAATCCAGCGCTCCAGAGCGGCTCAATCAATCAATAACACACATTTATGCCAGACAATTGTTTATGAACTAATGCTGATGAATAAAGACAATGTTTACTTTACGTTGTTTATATAGTAATGTGTTTTAGACGGTTGTAACAATGCATATTTTATCTCCTGAACTCGAATGAGCTCCTGCAACTGTGAGGCACAGACGTTTCAAAATAAGAGTCAATGTGTATTTCCAGCTTGTTTATAATTTAAGTCACGCATTATATATTCGTTTGGTTACACAATAAACTATATTTAATTTCATTCCCATTTAATTCATAGTCAGGAGAAAAGACCAGTATTTGACACATATTCAATAAAGTATCAGGGTTATAATAGTTCACTAAAACCATTAAAAAAAATAATTACTTGAAAATAAATAAATGTTAACTGAAATAAAAAAAACACTTATTTGAAGCTTTAGCTTTACCTGATATGGCCTACTGACTAAAACAGAAATACAAAGTTAAAAAACTATATAGATGTTTTTAAAAAAAAGAATTTTTAAAAACAATTGAGCTCTTTCGTGTATTTTTAATGTCAAAAACAAAATGATGTCAAAATTAAATGGAGCTTAAATGCTTAATGTATTACAATTTAACTAAACTCTAAAATTAGATTTTAGGAGACTAAAACTAGACTAAAACTAAAAACAATTCAGGTGACTAAAATCTGACTAAAACTAAATCAAAATCTGCTGTCAAAATGAACACTGGTGCTGCCTTTGATCAACAAATTCGTCGTCTATGGATGATGACTCAAGGTCTGTTTCACTTTGGATTTAACGTTCGTTGCCGCTTCCACTCATTTTTTTCCTTCTCGTGTGGAGTTTTCTTCTCGCCAGTAGAGCGTCGTACTTTTGATGTGCAGGTTAAGAGCTGCAGCTGACTGGCTCTGACTGGCTGCTGTCGTTTATTTCTGCTGTGTGATTGGGTGTTAGTGTAATCTATATCGAGTAAAAATGTCCAGAGCTTATCATCATTATCGACATGAATTGTATCGCGATTCGATATGATATGGTTTATCGGCCCAGCCCTAACATACAGTAGCTAATATATGAGACTGAAGTCCAGCAGAAGCTGTGACTAAACACACCTGTGCAGATCCGATGAGGAACCAACAGGGGTAGCATCCGGCTGACATGGACATGAACCAGAGGCAGACCTGCAGACTCACCGTCTGGCGGCTCGGACTCGAGCGCATCTGAGCCTGGTGCTTTTAAACCAGTCATGATCTAGAACGGCTTGCGAGTCGATCTGCGACCCTCTGTCATGAAGATCCAGGTGTTCTGTAAAAGGGTTCGCACTTTCAGACCATTTACAGGAAGTTCCTGTTTACATTTACATTTATGCATTTAGCAGACGCTTTTATCCAAAGCGACTTACAACTTGGGGATACATGAAGCGATAGGTCATGAAGAATCGAGAAGCGCAATAAGAGCCTGAAATCCTGAGACCGTGTACATTGCTCAGAGTAGCACAGGCTAGAGTAGGGAGGGAAGAAGAAAGAGGAAGAGGAGAGGAATTTTTTTTTTTTTTTTAATGAGATTAAGTGCTCACGGAAGAGGTGAGTTTTAAGTTGACTTTTGAATGATGTCAATGATTCTGCGTTTCGGATGGTGTTGGGAAGATTGTTCCACCAGCTGGGAACGTTGAATGAAAATGTTCTGGAAAGGGATTTTTTTCCCCTCTGTGATGGGACCACAAGCCGTCGTTCCTTTGCTGAGCGAAGGCTTCTGGTGGGGGTGTGGATTTGTAGAATGGAGTCAAAGTAAGCAGGAGCTGAGCGTGTGGTGGCTCTGTATGCAAGGGTCAGCGCCTTAAACCTGATGCGAGCAGCGAGTGGTAGCCAGTGCAGGGAGATGAAGAGAGGTGTGACGTGGGTCCTTTTGGGCTCGTTGAAGACAAAACGTGCTGCTGCATTCTGGATCATTCGAAGTGATTGGATCGCACAAGAGGGGAGTCCAGCCAGAAGTGCATTGCAGTAGTCAAGTCTAGAAATAACCAGGGCCTGGACCAGAAGCTGTGTTGCGTGCTCTGTTAGGAACGGTCTAATCTTCCTGATGTTGTGGAGCGCAAACCGACATGAGCGAGCTGTCTTAGAAATGTGTTCTCTGAAGGACAGCTGGTCATCAAATGTTACTCCAAGATTTCTGACTGACTTTGATGGGGAAATCAAGGATGTACCTAACTGGATGGTGAAGTCATGTTGTATGGTGGGACTGGCGGGGAAGATGAGAAACTCAGTCTTTGCCAGGTTGAGCTGCAGGTGATGTTTTCTCATCCATGCAGAGATGTCAGCCAGACAGCTGGAGATTCTGCAGCTACTGTGGGGTCGTCTGGGTGAAATGAAAGGTAGAGCTGAGTGTCATCAGCATAGCAGTGGTATGAGAAGCCATGTGCCTGAATGATGGGTCCCAATGAAGTAGTGTAGATGGAGAAGAGGAGAGGACCAAGCACCGAGCCCTGGGGAACCCCAGTGGTCAGTGGATGTGCTTGGGATTCCTCTCCTCTCCAGGCAACCTTGAAAGACCTACCTGTGAGATAGGACTCAAACCAAAGGAGCGGAGTCCCTGTGATGCCCAGTGATGAGAGGGTGGACAGAAGAATCTGATGATTGACCGTGTCAAAGGCCGCAGATAGATCGAGCTGGACGAGGACTGATGATTTGGAGTCAGCTTTAGCTATCCACAGGGCTTCAGTGACTGACAGTAGTGCAGTCTCTGTGGAGTGGCCCTTTTGAAACCCGATTGGTTGATGTCCAGCTGATTATTCTGTGATAGGAAGGTTGAAACCTGGTTGAAAACAACTCGTTCAATAGTTTTTTGCTATGAATGGTAGTAGAGGAACAGGTCTGTAATTTTCTATGAGTGATGAGTTTAGCGTGGGTTTCTTAAGCAGTGGAGTTTCCCGAGCCTGCTTGAATGTGGTAGGGAAGATGCCGGTGCTGAGAGATGTGTTGATGATATGATGTGAGTGCTGGTAGGATTGTAGGAGAGATGGCTTGAAGGAGGTGTGAGGGAATGGGATCAAGAGGACAGGTGGTAGGATGGCTAGAGAGGAGGAGTTTAGATACTTCAGTCTCAGTGAGTGTAGAAAATGAGAAGAGAGGATGTTTGGTTGTGGATGTGGCTGAACTGAACTGAAGTCCACAGTGCGTGTGGGTGAGAACTGACTGCTGATGGTTGTTGTTTTATTTGTGAAGAATTGTGCAAAATCGTCTGGAGATAGGGAGGTGTTGGGGGAGGGCAGAGGAGAGAGTTAAATGTTCTGAACAGTGTGCGTGAGTTTGAGGTGCTGTTGATCTTATTTTGGAAATAAAGAGATTTGGCTGCACGTACTTCATCCGAGAAGGATGAGAGCAGGGACTGATACTTACCCAGATCGTATGGGTGGTTAGATTTCCGCCATGTTCTCTCTGCTGCCCTGAGTGTCGTCCGGTGTTCACGAATAACATCAGATAGCCAAGGGTTAGAGGGAGTGGCTCGTGCTGGCCTAAAAGAAAGAGGGCAAATACTGTCTAGGCAAGAAGTTAAAGTGGAGCATAAAGTGTCGGTTGCAGTGTTTACATCCATAGAGGATAATTGTGAGGATGAGGGAAGGGAGGATGAGACACCAGAGGAGAGATGTGAAGGAGAAAGTGAGCGCAGATTTCGCCTGAAGGTAACAGGTGGAGGAACTGGTGGTGCATGAGTAGTGAGTTGAAGGTTGAATGTGATGAAGAAATGATCTGAGATGTGTAGGGGTTTGACCAAAATACTGTCTGTAGAGCAGTTGCGTGTGTAAATGAGGTCCAGATGGTTACCAGATTTGTGGGTATGTGAAGTGATGAGGCGATTGAAATCGAATGATGCAAGGAGGGATTGGAAATCTGAAGCATAAGATTTGTCCAGATGAATGTTGAAGTCGCCAAGGACTATGAGTGGGCTGCCATCCTCTGGAAATGAGGACAGCAGAATGTCTAGCTCATCAACAAAGGTGGTCAATGGACCAGGGGGGCGGTAAATGACTACAATATGGAGTTTAACGGGAGTCGTAAGCGTAATAGCATGGTATTCAAATGTGTTGTTATTGCAAAGAGATGTGTGAGTTGAGTATTTCCAGTTGTTATCAATGAGAAGACCAGTGCCACCACCCCTCCCAGTGTGGCGAGGGGTGTGGGAGAAAGAGAAGTTATTAGAAAGAGCAGCAGGTGTTGCTGAGTCTTCTGGGCGGACCCAGGTCTCAATCAAGGCCAAGATTTTGAGAGCAGATTGAGTGGCAAAGGCTGGAATGAAGTCAGCTTTATTGACTGCAGACTGACAATTCCACAAGCCCACAGATAAAGAGGGAGTAGCATTAGCGCAGCAGGGAATAGGACGTAGATTAGCAAGGTTACGGTGTCGTGTAGGCCTGCGTGTAGTAGTGGGGCATGGTTGAGAGATAACGGGAATGGACTGTACACACATGGTTAGAGAGAAAAGGAAGGTGAAAGAGGAGAAGAGAAGGAGATAGCTATGCGCCTTACCGGAGTCCTTGCCTCGGAGGAGTCGCGCAGAGGAAGAGTCGAATACAGATGTCTTTACCCGCGTCGGTCTTCACACGCGGAGGCTGAGAACGCGGGCTGAACGCTTCCGCTGACGCTTCCGCGACAGCTATGGAACGCTCGTTAAATAGATACTATGCACTGCTAGAGTGACATCAGGTGGGAGCCCGGCAGGCTCTGATAATTATACTTAAACGCCCGTGAATGGCTTCAAATCAAAACCAATCTCAGCCTGAATAGGACAACTTACTTAAGTGCAAAAGGATCGTTCAGTATTATAACGAACTCGTATATTATTCAAATGCGATTTACTATGACAGGATCAATTGCACACATGCAGACAGAATAAAACAACGCAATACCAGTACAAGAAACAACACAGTTCTAGCAAGTACAACTTTAAGCCGTGTAACACAAGTGCAGAATGAGTTCAAAACACGTTTTGTTTAAATATTATAATGTTATTTTTAAAATTTAATCTCGGCTATATTGATTATGAAAAGTGAAAAGATGCGCAATATGTCAGAAGACAAGACAGAAATGATTTTGTAAGAAATTTAGTCTGATTTTGCTTAGAAAGCCTTTCTTTAATGTGAATTTTGTTTTCGTATAAATTGTATCTTAATTTTAATCAACGTTTAATCAGATAATTGCCAGGATTTAATAAATAAGAAGCAAATAGTCTATAGCAGACAATAATCACGGGAGCGATCACATGCTTTGCACATGGACTGGAACGCTCAATTAAACCGAAACTCAGCAGCTACTTGTCTCACAAACATGACAAATATGTGTATATAAAGCTTGAAATGTCCACTTTTAAACGTAACGAAAATAAAATAGTCAAGCAATGCGCACGGTTCACTAGTGGCAATGATAGGCGTCTGTTCATTCATTCATGCCAAAGACGCTGACATCAGATGCACATCCGTTTACAAACCAATCAGTGTCCAGATGCCGCCCACATAGATGATGACGAGTGGACGCAAGTGTGTCATGTACAGCTCTTTAGTGCGCTCGCATAATTGCAATGTGAAACCAACCTATCAAAACATGAACTTCGGTTCGGACCTTGGTGCGGACTTTCAGGTGTGAAAACGCCCTAAGACAATCTCTGGATGCCCATGAACATTTATTGATTGCTAAACATTGACTGTCAATCCGCTGTGTTTTACTCTTCATCAAGGTCATGTTACTGTCGTGTCAGCTTTATGTTTTTTCAAGCAATGTTTTTCCACTTGGTTCTTGTTATGGGTCTCAGCTTTGGACCAGCATGCATTTCCCCTGGTCTTCTGACCGGCGTATCCAGCACTTTGCACAAGTCTTCAGTTGTTGCCGTCAGAGCGAGATTTCTCATCACGGACACTGAAGCAGGTTCATCTCTTCCTGTAAGCAACACGTTTACCGTGTTTAGTAAAAAGCCCTTATTTCCACTTCCTGTGCATGAGAAATCAGTGAACCGTGTTCAAAAAGTGAGCTCACGTCTTTCTGTGATGAGTAGTGCGCTGCTAAAGCCTATTAACTTTATCTGCGTGGTGTACGGGTTTGTGTTGGTCAGGCTTGTGTCATGACGACCCCTGCAGTATCGCAGCGATGAGCTTCTGCTACCGCTTCAGGCTGACCACCTCCGGTTTCTTTGAGGAAATCAAACATCATTATGCTGGTACGTGGATAAGTCGTATGACTCTATCACAGGGTCACTATGTTGCACCATCAGCATTATATGGGACACCCAGCCTAAAAAAGAGATTGACAAAAGGTTAGTTGACCCCTAACCTCAACTAAAGATGAGAGCAGTGAACTTTACAACTGATGCTTCAAGGCTTTGATTGTCTATTTCAGTTTTATCTTATGCTGTCTAGATCCACAATAAAACAATTCTTAATACACATTTTCATGAAGAATAAAGTCGTCAACTCACCAACTCAATCCTCAGACAGGCGCCTCTGAACTAATCTGATGAACACCTAAAAGATGAAGAGAACGTTTGCAAACTTAAGAAAACATCCATTTTTGTTTGTGTACATGATATTTTTTCATCATCTTTGTTTATTAACCCTGTTACAGTTCGGCTCGTAACTGCAACAAAAAGGGCGATCACAACATAAATAAGGTTGCAAAGATATAAATTTATTACATAATTCTAGGGGAAACTTAATGAAATTAAATAAGAAAGAAGACATTCAAACGCCGACTGGTCCAATCATGGCTCCCAGGTAGACGGGACAAACGAGGATCTTATTGTGATAGAGGTGTTCGAATCCCAAGGCACCTGCCACGAGCCCATACCTGCGAGATGCAAGACGAGATCAAAATCACGAACAACCCCCACCACCTCTAGTTAGTGAACAGGCATATTAAATACCCACAGCCCATCCAGCCCAGGTGTTCACAATCTCAAAAATCACAGACAGACAGTGATAAACAACAATCAGAAAACAAAACACGGTAAGACCGTGACAACCCTGACTTAGTAATGGGCGATATAAAAGATACAAAATTGGCCTACGATAGAGATTTTAAGTCTATCGCAATAATGCATGTTGATGACAGAATCTACCCGTGAAATTTAGAGCCACGAGCTGCAACTGTATGGAATTAGATTTGTTTAAAAAAAAATGAACGAAACGGAACGAAACTTTTTAAAACTGAACGAAACTTTTTCAGAAACTATCAAAAATATCCATTACAAAAGAAGAAAAAAATGAACTCAGTCGCACAAATTTAACAGGATATTCAAATATGCTTCATTCTTTGTTAATGTTTTTCAAAGATTCGTTTTCATTGCCACAGATTTCACTTACGCTTCGCAGTTTTTCGTTTGCAGTTTTGACACAAACATCTCGTGGGGGCGGGCTTAACAGAATGAAGCATATTTGAATATCCTGTTAAATTTGTGCGACTGAGTTCATTTTTTTCATTTTCAATGTGTTTTTCTTATTTTGTAATGGATATTTTTGATAGTTTCTGAAAAAGTTTTGTTCCGTTTCATAAAGTTTCGTTCGTTTTTTTTAAACAAATCTAATTCCATACAGTTGCAGCAACGCATCATCGTATTGGTCATCTTGAGTAAACATAGCTGAAAGCGAAACGGAGGACCTGGTATAAAAGACCGGTGCAACATCCATTGTTTGGACTTGGTTCGGATTTAAGCCGTCCGACGCACAGATGAGCGTGCGCACACACACACACACACACACACACACACACTCGCTCACTGTCTTTGTAGTCTCTTCAGTGTTTCCCAACGGGAACCTTTTTTTTTTCTTTCAAATTTTTCAAATAATTCTCTCTTTGTAAACTTTGTTCAATGCATGCGAGAGCTGCCATATGTTGGAATATGACCAGTCATGTTCGCCATCATCACCCGGGTGTAATGAGAAGCCGCGCGCTGTGAGAGAATGTGTCTGTGCACTCATCCGAGAGCGCACACACGTCTCACAGCGAGCAGATATTGAGTTCTCTTTCAAGTCTTGCTCTTGAACGGACAAACTCACACAAAAAGTATGTCAACATGTCCATCTTGATGAGTATTCTAGCAGACATAGACTGCCTTAAGTGAACTTTATACAGTCGAGAAAGACGACGCATATCCGTGCATTAGGTCTTAAAGGGGCAGGAGCGTTTACTGCTGTCTGTCTAATGTCAAACAACAAAACACAAGGACATCACTCACTGCTCTTGATTGAAATGCTTTTGTAAGTTTAATAGGATTAATCTTTAATTTATACAGTCAAATATGCAATGTTATTTTACATTTGATCATTTTCTGTTCCTGAAAACGAATGGTAGACGTACCTGAAAAACCTGAAAAGCACAGTTTATTGTATTAGTATCTTTGCTCAATAGTATTTATTTGTGCTGCTGCTTGTATTTAAATGATTTGTTCTTATTATTTTCTTTATTTTTATTTGACAGTAGTCCTTTTTTCCCTTAACATAGCAAATACTGAACCGTACCGAAACCGTGAACCTAAAACCGTGATACACACCGAACCGTGATCAATCTGTGCCGTCACACCCCTATAGCGTAACGCATGCGAGGGGGAGCCACAAAATGGAGAACATTCTCAAAGGGTGCCATGACTGAGAAAGGTTGGGAAACACTAGAGGACACGAACACATAAACCATCACTTCATGAGAATTTACCATTTCATTTGAGAAAACTGTCATATCATAAAATGAACACTCAAAGGTGTTCACGGCAACCCGTCAAAATAAAAGTTTGGTTTAATGTGAGAAATTTTTCAGAATATATTAGGCTAGTGTTGTAGCCTACAGTAGATTTATTTTTGTCTCTATGTAATAATAATTCGTCTCTACTAATAATAATAATTATGCCTAGATGGTTGCTTATTTTTCACTTGATCTTTTTTTATAAACAATGTTTACTTTTAAACAGCATATACAGCCTTTAAATGTTTATGTATTATTTACTTATAATGATTATCATAAATAATAAACGTATTGAATTGCATTTAATTTTTTTTAAATACTTGTGGTACCGATATTGGTACAGATCTGGCACGCATCTCCCTGTATCATTGCGTGATACTTTTGTATAATTTTTGTAAAGTTTTAGCCTGGTCGCTGTTCACTGCCATTATATGGATAAACGCGTACAGGACGCTTTTAAAACTTTCTGCTTTTGTTAAAGTCTCTGCAGCTAGTGTACTTGAATTTTATTTATCTGCAACAATGTTATAATTACAGTTTTGCACAATAAATGTTCTCAAAACTACATACAACGTTTCTTTCTTTAAAAAAAAAAAAGAACACATTTAGCAGTTTGGCTTTCCTTACGGTCTAACCTGTTCTGAAATGCTTATATTATAATTTTTATATCGCAATATATATATCGTTATCGCAAGAGGCTGTAATGTATATCGCAATATGGATTTTAGGCCATATGGCCCATCCCTACCCTGAGTACAGCGGAAAGATCTGTAAAACAGAACACAGCCATTCCCCAGATCTCGCTTCATTCAGGTCTGAAACTTGAATAAAATCAATATCACAGTTATGCTGATACCTGGAGAAACCTTCATGTGGTATTTATGAACTATATCAAAAGATGTGATAGTAAATCACGCAGTGTCTAATCTTACAACTAGATAACTTACAACACATTTGTAAATCTTTAGCATATATGATGCTGATGACCGTTAAAACGCATCACAGTCTGTGGTGAAAAACGACCGTTTTTATGAATTTGATGCGAGTAGATTAAAACAATGGCTGGTGAGAAGCGTACTGTGTGCTAGGGCTGGGTGAAAAAATATTGATTTCTTGATTTTAATCGATTCTCACTTTTAGAAAACAATATTGATTCTTAAATCCCAAGAATCGATTAGTCATCCTGTTTTCAGTTAAAGCTACACTGTGTGATATTTTCCTCCATCTAGCGGTGAAAGGTTTATGACCATCCAGTAAATATTAGTTTCTGTTCCTCCCAATTCCGATTTCGTTTTAACTCCTACGGTGGCCGATTTAGTCCAAGATTAACATGGCTTCCAGTTCGACCTCGTCCATTAGCGTTGATTTGCCTGTTGTGTTGCCGTCTTAATTCTCTTTTTGGCTTCCTTGGCGACTCTGTTACATATCCTGGAGAATAAGAGTGATCCTCCATCAGCAACAGACTTTAATAAAGGCTTTCAGGTTTTCATATAGCAGTCTCAAGCAATCCCCCTCTTCACATTCGACACGGTGCCATCGAGTGTTAAAACGCGAAAGGCCAAGCTTGAATTTACGGGTATGTCCCTCTTTGGCTAATGTACTTTCAAGATGGAGGGGCAACATGGCGACCCCCATTCGAACCCCTTACCCGTAGGTATTTTCAATGGCATATTATAAACTTACGAGAATACTTTATTACTTGAAAGAAGTAAATATACATTAATGAGCACATATATTTTTGAAAGAACTAAGTGTTTTTAGCTAAGAATAAACTAAAAAAGTTACACAGTGTAGCTTTAATGAATGAAATGATCATTGTAGTGCACCTCCCATCCAATAAATGGCAATAATCTTTGTGCTTTATAACTATTGATATGAAACAGTCTCAGATTTCAAATTACGTTAATTTGTTTCTCGAAATTCAAAAGCATAAATCCCGTTCTGGCACGAGATCGCTCTGCCACAGCTCTCAACGCATCTTAATTTCTGTAATAATACCAGTAACAGCGCAAAATAAACATGATTAAGCATCTGAAAGTGTGTTAAAAGATACAGGACAACTTACAGAAATCCATATCATGTCACAGAATAGCTCAAGAGTTTCAACCGCAGAAAGACGTCAGTAAAACGGCTTGTAAACAATGTCATGTAACGTCACAGTTACCTCAGAAAAACCATATCCAGTGTCCATAAACTCGCTAGTCAGCTAGAAAAATTTACTCTAGAGCATTATTTGAAGTATTTAATGCATGTATGAATAAATCTGGCAAGTTTTTATGACAGTCACCATTTAAATGTTTATAATTCAAAAAACGAACTGGAGTATAATTATGATCATGTAATTGTAAAGTTAATATTAATATTATAACTATTATTATTTAAAAAAAACATAATTTAGTGTAATTTAAGTGTTTGTATACAAATCAGTTAATTTTCACCTTCAATATTAGTAGGCTAATGTAGTATCAACTGACTCCCATAGTTTACAACATTAGTTCAGGGATTTGTTTTCCTTGAGAAAATTTGATATGTATTACACCTGATATGTATCTAAAATAATCGATATTGAATTGAATAGAATAGAAAATCTAATTGAAAGCTTGTGAATCGAAATCGAATCGAATTGTGTCAATACCCAGCCCTACTCTATGCCATCTGAGTGGGGTATAACCCAGGGGTTCTCAAACCTTATGATGCCAAGGACCCCCAAATATGACAAACCAAGGACAAATTCAAGCACTTCCCAGATCAGTTTTAAAGCTTCCACCAGTGTAAATTACACACCAATACAGTCACAATTATTATTTAGTGTTTTATGAAATCTAAAGAGATAATGCTATAATAAACAGCCAAAATTGTGTTTTGTAATTATCCTTTTTATGTTTTAGAATAAATATATCAAAATATCCATAAAAACAAAATTATATAAAATACTTAAAGTTGATTCATTCATTTCCACGGACCAAATCGTATTTAAAATATTTAGTTAATTTTAAACAATTCAAATCAAATGTATTATTTTGCTGATAATGTGAACATATCTTTTAGGATGTTTAGACTATTGTTAACGGAAACTGGCCAACTTATTTATTGCAGCGTAAATACAATTTACAATTTTAAATACAATGACTCGTCGCTGAAAAATTATTATAAAAAGCAAGGGCGAAATTGTCAATCACACATTGGGGGGGGGGCAGCTGTGGGACTTTTTGTGGTGGCGCATGCACACATTTTTTTAATCAAAATAAAATAAAAGTCAGAGTTCGAATGTTTGTAATTGTGTAACACAACAAGAAATTATCTTACATCTGATCGTCAAGCCAACGTATCTGTCACAATTCACCAGTGTGAGTGCCCATGAGAACCACCTGAGGGCACTCCACTTCAGACTGTCACTCCACCCCGGACTTGTCACTTCATCATAAACTACATTACCCATAATCCTTTGCCCGGACTCATCTTCACTCATTGTTTGCACCTGTGTCACATTACCCCATTACCCCAGCCTATATAAACCATGTTCACTCTGTCTATCATTGCTAAGTCTTGTTTTGTTATTAACTGCATTTCTGAGCGTTTCCCTGTTTTCATGTCTCTGGTTTTGGATTTCTTGCCTGTTCTGTGGATTACCCGTTTGCCTGTCTCTCCTGCCTTGTTTGCCTGTTTGGACTGCTTGCCTGTGTATGACCTGTTGCCTGTTTTTTGACTACGATTGTGGATTTCCCCTTACAAATAAAGCTGCATTTGGATTCTCAACCTTCTGACTCGGAGCAGTTCGTAACAGAAGACTTAGCCACTATGAATCCAGCAGCACAGTTAATGCATCTCCGTCAGGGAGATCGCCCCATCGAGGACTATGTAGAGGACTTCATTGAGCTGGCCCATTGGACTTCAATGGACGAGGTGTGCCTCATGATATTTTTTAGAGGAGGACTATCTGAGCCACTCAGTTCTAACATGCCTTTGCACGATCCTAATTGCTCTCTAAAAAACTACATTGATATTGCATTGCAACTGAGCGGTTCTGCTTTTACAGTGGGTATAATGGAGAAGGATAGTGACATACCCACTGCATCTGCTATGCATGTGTCTTCGGACGACATGGCCACCAGTCCAGTCGGGCCTGCAATTCACGTCACTTCTGCCGATCCAGAGACAGAGCTTCACGTCACTTCTGCCGATCCAGAGACAGAGCTTCACGTCACTTCTGCCGATCCAGAGACAGAGCTCCACGTCACTTCTGCCGATCCAGAGACAGAGCTTCACGTCACTTCTGCCGATCCAGAGACAGAGCTTCACGTCACTTCTGCCGATCCAGAGACAGAGCTTCACGTCACTTCTGCCGATCCAGAGACAGAGCTTCACGTCACTTCTGCCGATCCAGAGACAGAGCTTCACGTCACTTCTGCCGATCCAGAGACAGAGCTTCACGTCACTTCTGCCGATCCAGAGACAGAGCTTCACGTCACTTCTGCCGATCCAGAGACTGAGCTTCACGTCACTTCTGCCGATCCAGAGACAGAGCTTCACGTCACTTCTGCCGATCCAGAGACAGAGCTTCACGTCACTTCTGCCGATCCAGAGACAGAGCTTCACGTCACTTCTGCCGATCCAGAGACAGAGCTTCACGTCACTTCTGCCGATCCAGAGACAGAGCTTCACGTCACTTCTGCCGATCCAGAGACAGAGCTTCACGTCACTTCTGCCGATCCAGAGACAGAGCTTCACGTCACTTCTGCCGATCCAGAGACAGAGCTTCACGTCACTTCTGCCGATCCAGAGACAGAGCTTCACGTCACTTCTGCCGATCCAGAGACAGAGCTTCACGTCACGTCTGCCGATCCAGAGACTGAGCTTCACGTCACGTCTGCCGATCCAGAGACTGAGCTTCACGTCACTTCTGCCGATCCAGAGACAGAGCTTCACGTCACTTCTGCCGATCCAGAGACAGAGCTTCACGTCACTTCTGCCGATCCAGAGACAGAGCTTCACGTCACTTCTGCCGATCCAGAGACAGAGCTTCACGTCACTTCTGCCGATCCAGAGACAGAGCTTCACGTCACTTCTGCCGATCCAGAGACAGAGCTTCACGTCACTTCTGCCGATCCAGAGACAGAGCTTCACGTCACTTCTGCCGATCCAGAGACAGAGCTTCACGTCACGTCTGCCGATCCAGAGACAGAGCTTCACGTCACGTCTGCCCGTCAAGAGTCTCGTCCCGCCGAGCCTGAATCTGTTCCTCTTCCTCTTCCCGTGTCTGTGTTTTCGGACAAGATGGCCGACTCCACGCCTGTGTCTCTTGACAAGATGGCTTCCGGCGAGCCAGTGTCTCCGTACAAGATGGCCGCCGCCGAGCCAGTGTCTCTGTACAAGATGGCTCCGGCCACTGACCAGCGTCCAGAAATGGCTCCGGCCACTGACCAGCGTCCAGAGATGGCTCCCGCCACTGACCAGCGTCCAGAGACGGCTCCAGCCACTGACCAGCGTCCAGAGACGGCTCCAGCCACTGACCAGCGTCCAGAGACGGCTCCAGCCACTGACCAGCGTCCAGAGACGGCTCCAGCCACTGACCAGCGTCCAGAGACGGCTCCCGCCACAGACCTGCGTCCAGAGACGGCTCCCGCCACTGACCTGCGTCCAGAGACGGCTCCAGCCACTGACCAGCGTCCAGAGACGGCTCCAGCCACTGACCAGCGTCCAGAGACGGCTCCAGCCACTGACCAGCGTCCGGAGACGGCTCCAGCCACTGACCAGCGTCCGGAGACGGCTCCAGCCACTGACCAGCGTCCGGAGACGGCTCCAGCCACTGACCAGCGTCCGGAGACTGCTCCAGCCACTGACCTGCGTCCGGAGACGGCTCCCGCCACAGACCTGCGTCCGGAGACGGCTCCCGCCACAGACCTGCGTCCGGAGACGGCTCCCGCCACTGACCTGCGTCCGGAGACGGCTCCCGCCACAGACCTGCGTCCAGAGACGGCTCCCGCCACTGACCTGCGTCCAGAGACGGCTCCAGCCACTGACCTGCGTCCAGTGAGGGCTCCGGCCCGTGTCCCGAGTCCAGTGAGGGCTCCGGCCCGTGTCCCGAGTCCAGTGAGGGCTCCGGCCCGTGTCCCGAGTCCAGTGAGGGCTCCGGCCCGTGTCCCGAGTCCAGTGAGGGCTCCGGCCCGTGTCCCGAGTCCAGTGAGGGCTCCGGCCCGTGTCCCGAGTCCAGTGAGGGCTCCGGCCCGTGTCCCGAGTCCAGAGAGGGCTCCGGCCCGTGTCCCGAGTCCAGAGAGGGCTCCGGCCCGTGTCCCGAGTCCAGAGAGGGCTCCGGCCCGTGTCCCGAGTCCAGAGAGGGCTCCGGCCCGTGTCCCGAGTCCAGAGAGGGCTCCGGCCCGTGTCCCGAGTCCAGAGAGGGCTCCGGCCCGTGTCCCGAGTCCAGAGAGGGCTCCGGCCCGTGTCCCGAGTCCAGAGAGGGCTCCGGCCCGTGTCCCGAGTCCAGAGAGGGCTCCGGCCCGTGTCCCGAGTCCAGAGAGGGCTCCGGCCCGTGTCCCGAGTCCAGAGAGGGCTCCGGCCCGTGTCCCGAGTCCAGAGAGGGCTCCGGCCCGTGTCCCGAGTCCAGAGAGGGCTCCGGCCCGTGTCCCGAGTCCAGAGAGGGCTCCGGCCCGTGTCCCGAGTCCAGTGAGGGCTCCGGCCCGTGTCCCGAGTCCAGAGAGGGCTCCGGCCCGTGTCCCGAGTCCAGAGAGGGCTCCGGCCCGTGTCCCGAGTCCAGAGAGGGCTCCGGCCCGTGTCCCGAGTCCAGAGAGGGCTCCGCCTCCAGTCACGAGTCCAGAGAGGGCTCCGCCTCCAGTCACGAGTCCAGAGAGGGCTCCGCCTCCAGTCACGAGTCCAGAGAGGGCTCCGCCTCCAGTCACGAGTCCAGAGAGGGCTCCGCCTCCAGTCACGAGTCCAGAGAGGGCTCCGCCTCCAGTCACGAGTCCAGAGAGGGCTCCGCCTCCAGTCACGAGTCCAGAGAGGGCTCCGCCTCCAGTCACGAGTCCAGAGAGGGCTCCGCCTCCAGTCACGAGTCCAGAGAGGGCTCCGCCTCCAGTCACGAGTCCAGAGAGGGCTCCGCCTCCAGTCACGAGTCCAGAGAGGACTCTTACCGGGCCACCTGCTCAGCCTGCACCGTCGTGGGGGTCTCCAAGACCGTCTGCACTGCTGTGGTGGTCGTCTGCTCCGCCGTGGGGGTCTCCAAGACCGCTTGTGCTGCGGTGGTGGTCGTCTGCTCCGCCGTGGGGGTCTCCAAGACCGCTTGTGCTGCTGTGGTGGTCGTCTGCTCCGCCGTGGGGGTCTTCAACCTTGTCTGCACTGCTGTGGTGGTCGTCTGCCAAGCCGTGGGGGTCTTCAACCTCGTCTGCGCTGTGGTGGTCGTCTGCTCCACCCTGGCTGCCTGCGCCACCCTGGTCATCTGTCTGGCCTGCACCACCCTGGTCATCTGTTCAGCCTGCTCCTTCCTGGTCTTCTGCTCGGTCTCCAGGCCCTCTTCCGCTCCATGGGCCTGGCCCTCCATCCCACCCCCTGGTCCGCCTCCGCTCCACCTCCCTCCGGTATTATTATTATAGGAGTGTCTGGAAGCCACTCCTTAGGAGGGGGGCTATGTCACAATTCACCAGTGTGAGTGCCCATGAGAACCACCTGAGGGCACTCCACTTCAGACTGTCACTCCACCCCGGACTTGTCACTTCATCATAAACTACATTACCCATAATCCTTTGCCCGGACTCATCTTCACTCATTGTTTGCACCTGTGTCACATTACCCCATTACCCCAGCCTATATAAACCATGTTCACTCTGTCTATCATTGCTAAGTCTTGTTTTGTTATTAACTGCATTTCTGAGCGTTTCCCTGTTTTCATGTCTCTGGTTTTGGATTTCTTGCCTGTTCTGTGGATTACCCGTTTGCCTGTCTCTCCTGCCTTGTTTGCCTGTTTGGACTGCTTGCCTGTGTATGACCTGTTGCCTGTTTTTTGACTACGATTGTGGATTTCCCCTTACAAATAAAGCTGCATTTGGATTCTCAACCTTCTGACTCGGAGCAGTTCGTAACAGTATCCTCACCCTGTAATGATCACAGCATCGCATCAATTACAAGCCTGAATTGACAACAAAGCGGCCAGTGATCTCTCTCTTATATTCTTCTATAAACATATAGTGGCTATAAACATTTTGATTAAATTACTGTTACAGGATAAAAAAAAGTAACTTGTCAGTTTAATAATAAACTCGCTGAAGTGCTCAAGCCAGAAGAATATTTTTGCATCACAATTCAATTCTTGACACATCTTTATAAATCAAACACAAAGTAATACACTTCAAGAAGGTTTATGGAACCTATATACAGTACACAGTAAAGCCGCTAAATACAGACTACCCAGTAAACACAGAACGTTCCCCTAACGTTCCCATATGGTTCCCGTTTGGTTATTTTTGTGGGGAACCAAATAAGAACGTTCTGGGAACGTTCTCTTTTGGTTGTGTTTTTGTAACCAAAAGAGAACGTTCCCAGAACGTTCCCTGCAGGTAATTATTTGGGTTTATTTATAACCTAAAGAGAACCTTCCCAGAACGTTCCCTGCAGGTTATTTTTGAGGTGTTATCTTATAACCTAAAGAGAACCTTCCCAGAACGTTCCCTGCAGGTTATTTTTAGATTAATTTTTTTTATAAGGTTTATTTGTATATTTCGTTACTGCGCGCCTCTGATCTGCGCGCTTCTCCAGCACGCGCTTTCTTTCGTCTTCCACAGAAAGACGCGCACTCGCGTAATTTAAAAATTAATGGTAATTTCGTTTTTACCGACTGACTAACATTAGTTTATCGATCTTTATTGAATAATATGTTATAATTAATAAATATACCAGTGTAAATAGTGTGATTTCAGAGAGATTTGACACGTAATTGAAGACAACATGAAGTTAACCGAGGAGTTTTGGTTTGCTGACCAAAAGAGAGAAGCTACGTTCAGTTAATTCAGTGGTAAGAAAATAATGCAATGTTATCCAAGTTAAAGTCATCTTTATTCATTATTAATGTCTGTGAATAAAATTCATATTTTAAAACCACTTATTGTGTTGAAGTCATTGTTATTTGGCACTTAAAACGTAAAACCTGGTTGTGGCAGTGTCAGTGATACAAGTTACGAAATGTACATATTAATGCATAATTCAATCTTATTTAATCCTCCATATGAAGGTTTATGTGCTTGAATTATTTCTATTGATTAAATAAGTTCAAAACAAGACATGGTTTGTAGTAGCTACTGATTATTGACGTCCTTTCATCCTTTTTCCATGCCGCTTATACCCTATGGGACGCGGGCATTGCTGGACGATTACTGGCGTAGCGCAGGGTCAATGATATCGGAGTAAAGAGGTTAGGGGAACGTTCCGGAAACGTTCTGAGAACATTCTGGAAAGGTTAGGGGAACGTTCTCCAAACCAACAGGGAACGTTCTATTTACGTAAAGAAAACTTTCCTGGCTAACCAATAGAGAACGTTAGGATGCCTGTTCTGGGAACGTTCTGAGAACCAAAAATTGTTATCTGGGTATTAAGTCACAAAGCTGAATTTAAATATTTATATGAAATGAACCAGTGCATACTTTGTAACATGCCACCCTTAACACTTTTATTAAAATGATCCAAACACATTCTTGCGGATGTCACTCATGGCTATTAAGCTTTTGCAGACTTGTTTTCTATCAATGATGTCAGCCAAATACAGGATATTTACCATTCATAGATATGTGCCAAATGTCTGTCAGGTTTCGCGCTCCCAACTCTTCTTCTTCTGTTTGTTTTTTCCTAACTCACTGACGGTGCACGAGCTACTAAAGGCATAGTGAAAACATGACATGGATTTCAGGAGAAAAGTAGGTTTTGTTAGTGTATAGTCGAATGGATTTGGGAAATGGACCGGCCGGGATTTTATATTTTCGGAGCTGGAAAGAAAGACGTATTTGCAATCACATCGATATTGCCCGCATAATCATACATGATCAAATATTGGGGGGGACAAATTGTCCTTCTTTGAATATTGGGGGGGACGTGTCCCCCTGTCCCCCCATAGAATTACGCCTATGATAAAAAGGAAACTTGCAAATCTCAACTTTTCCTTCAAGTTGTATCCGTCAAATGCAGTGTATTCATCATTTTGTGAAAATGTCTTTAACTCTCGCCATTGGACGCCACTGATCATCGGCTAACTAAGACATATTTTGTCATAACAAAAAAAAAAAAAAAAAAAAACAGATCGTTCCTGCAGGTTATTTTTGTGTTATTTGTATATTTCGTTACTGCGCGCCTCTGATCTGCACGCGCTTCTCCAGCACGCGCTTTCTTCTGTCTTCCTGAGAAAGACGCGCACGCGCGTAATTTAAATATTAACGTCATTTTGTTTTTACCGACTGACTAACATTAGTTTATCGATCTTTATTGAATAATACGTTATAATTAATAAATATACGAGTGTAAATAGTGTGATTTCGGAGACCTTTGACATTGACAGAGAGGCTACGTCAGAGGTAAGAAATTAATGCAACGTTATCCCAGTGTAACGTAATCTTTATTCATTTTTTAATGTCTGTGAAAAAAAATAATATTTTAAAACCCCATATTGTGTTGAAGTCACTATTATTTGGCACTTAAATTTAAAACCTGGTTGTGTCAGATACAAGTTAAGAAATCTTACATATTAATGCATAAATTTAATTGTATGTTAATCCTCCATATGAAGGGTTGTGTGCTTGGATTATTCCTATTGATTAAACCAGTTCAACCCAATCTGGGCGTTAATGACATTACGCCTCACACGCTTAGCTAATGTGTTTTACAACAACAATTAAATTGACGGTATTTAGCAAATGTTAGATAAAACATTTTACAGTCTATGGAGAGAGAAAAAAACAATACTCACGGTGCACAGGTCACGTGTAGAGCTGCGTCCCTGCGGACCCGTGACCGTCATGTTTCCCGCCGGCGGGAGAACCACAGCGGCGCGACAGAAGGCGCTCTGAGGCTCATTTGGTTCTTGCTTCGGCGTCCCGTGTGGAACTCCATCATATCGCCGGGATGATAAAGTGAACGCTACACACCATTTCCCGAGGCAGGTGTATTGGTCCCGTCTCTCCACCGCTCAAACCGCACGGAGGACAGCTCCATCCTCTCTTTCGTTAGGATGTGGACTCGACGTCCTGACAGGCTGGAGTTTGTGCAACCTCCACAAACACAATTTACCACGACGATGATACATTAAATACAAAAACTACCGAGAACACACTGACTCACGACCGCTTCTACTGAATACCAACCGAACCGAACGACTCCCTCTCCTGAGGTAAAATGGCGCGATGTTGAAAAAAAAAGCGTTTTTTTACAAACAGACAACGAAACGGCCACTTAATCTACTAAATTGGTGCCCTTATGTGTTGTAAAAAAAAAAAAAAATCCTGCATTACCTTTTCATACAAGGTTATATTACTTTAAAAAATACCCTTTAAAATGTCCGCTGACCTGATGACGCGTTTTAACGGTCATCAATATCGTAAATCCTGCAATGTTTTTTGTATTTTCATAAAATAAAAAAAGTACATTTATAACACTATATACTTATACACTATATCCTCCTGGGACCCAAGAATAGACTTTTGTCCACTGTAGTGGACATTATATTTGAGTGGATTTCTCAGTCTGGATGTGCTGTAAAGAGCACACTCGGGGGTTTGCAGGGATACCACATGTGTGGAGGTTTCACCAGGACAGCAGCTTCTTCTTGCTCTTTAAAAACGGCTGACATTAATGTTTAGCACTCTTATGGAAATATGATCATATTTTTTAATTATAATTTAAATCTGATTAATTTTCAAATAGTTTGTTATAAATCAACATCTCAGGGAAATGTTCTGGGGTTTCTAATCAAAATATGACTTTCTGTTTCAAAACAGGGCATTGATTTCATAAATGAGCACTGTAGAGACGCCAGGAGTTAAATCATGATCATCAGGCATTCTGGAGACACAACAAGAGAACAGGGAAAGAAATTACACATCAATATTCCTATGAAATATTAGATATTATGAAAATGTTGCCAATTTTTCCTCCCATTATTACACTTCTTTTTTCATTACATGTTGCACCAAGAACACATTAATATGCAAATTACATGCAGTGAATAGATACATTGTATTGAATGGGAAAATCCAAGTATTGTCATTTTACCCTCATATTTAATAAAGTATGAATGCATTTCATTATATCTTTCATAACATAGTTCAGAATCATCTTTAAATAAAGTTTGTTTAAAAAAAACCTGAAACCTAAAAATTGATTGGTGAATTAAAAATAAATCCCATTGTTTTTGCCTATACATGCAATTTCATATCATTTAATTTTTATCATTTAATTGCTGTCACTACAGAGGACACATCATAACATATGAATAAAATATCATTTTTCAAAAATGTTTTTTTTCCATTTGTTTCTTATGCTCTAAACAATGTAATGACATAAAAAAATACTAACTTCAAAAACTTTTTTTTCTTGGTCCCAGGAGGATATATATATATATATATATTACTTTTGCATCAAATTACAAAAAACAAGTTACCGCTGCTGTGAGGGTGTTTCTAATACATGGGAGTGATGGTAAAAATTAACATATTTCTTACAATTTTTTCCCCTCTTTTTGAAAGTTGTGAAATCACTATTGTGGCGTTTTTCTTTTGCTATTTGAGCAAATGGGCACACAAAAAAATATTTAATGTAATATTTCTCTCATTCACCGCTTTTCGGTTAAGTCTGACGGGTCCAAGCGCTCTCTCATACCACAAGAAAAACAACAAATGGTGCTAATATACACACTCAATGTGGTGTAATACTACAATAATATATATATAATCATAACCTTTATCTCATACCAAAATTCCAGATAGACAGACAGTGATTCATCTTTTATAAAGCGTTAAAATATTAATGTCTGTGATGCTGTGAGCACAGAGACTTGTGTAGCCTGTAAGTCAAGGTTATTCAAATCTTGCCCTGGAGGGCCAATGCGCTGCAGAGTTTAGCTCCAACCCTGATCAAACACACCTGAACATAATAATAATAATAATAATTAATTACATTTATATAGCGCTTTTCTAGGCACTCACTCAAAGCGCTTTTACATAGAAGGGGGGAATCTCCTCAACCACCACCAATGTGCAGCACCACCTGGATGATGCGACGGCAGCCATATTGCGCCAGTACGCCCACCACACACACACCAGCTGATTGGTGGAGAGGAGACTGAGGGATGATACCAATCGTATATATATATATGGGGATGATTAGGAGGCCATGATGGACAGGGGCCAATGGGCACATTTTTTTTTTTTGGCCAGGATGCCGGGGTTACACCCCTACTCTTTATCCCACAGAGAGTCAGGACCTCGGTTTAACGTCTCATCCGAAGGACGGTGCTTGTTACAGTATAGTGTCCCCATCACTGCACTGGAGTGTTAGGACCCACACAGACCACAGGGTGAGCGCCCCCTGCTGGCCTCACTAACACCTCTACCAGCAGATACCTGGTTTTCCCAATTTGGTCTCCCATCCAGGTACTAACCAGGCTCAGCCCTGCTTAGCTTCAGTGGGAAACCAGTCTCTGGCTACAGGGTGATATGGCTGCTGGCAACAATGCTAATCAATGTCTTCAGGTTCATTAGAAAATCACAGTTTGATCAGGGTTGGAGTTAAACTCAGCAGCGCATTGGCCCTCCAGTGCAAGATTTGAATAACCCTGCTGTAAGTATTTAAAATGTGTGATGTTTTATCTGAATTAATAGCGCTCATAAACGGCCATTGATGGCATTCTCAAGTGAAACGAGTTGAGGCTTGGACCCAGAAATGGTGTTCCTTATGTCACAACTTAACAAGCGGATAATAGTTAACCCAACTATGACGACTTCCGCTCTGAGAAACCCAGAAATGTGAAAAGGGTCTATTGGTGCATGTTATGGAGAGAGCCAATCAGAGTGCAGCATGGAGACTTGTAATAATAAGTCGTCATTGTACATGGAGAATTGAGTTGACACATTTTAATTGTAAACCAGCTTATTGACAAAAATATACACTATACACACATACCCTGAATTGATTTCAATATTTTTTTTTTTTGTACATGAAAAAGAGTTCAACAAAGTAATTAAGGCTATCCCAATGACATAATCTTAACCAAATGCACAAAAGTAGATATTAATAATACAACCATACAAAATCCCCAACTTTTTGTAGTTTTGTAACTTTTATCTTTTTTGATAAACGTTTTAATAATTTTAATATCGGATCCAAACCTCCATGTAAATCAAAACGGCTTAAACCTCATTATATATTTTGGCACAGCATTTGGACATTCCCATATAAATATGTTATTTCTAATAAAGTAAAATAAATCATTTACAAAATTATTCATAGATGTTATCCTGTAAATACAACCATTAGTAGATATATTAATACTGCTTGTGATAAATGTACTTTTTGTAGCACAACGATATAAGATATTAAACATTTATTTTTCTATTTCTTTTTGGACTGACTTTAAAATAGACACAAAAACTACACAGAACGCTTAATTTAGAGCCTCGTGACATTTTATTCGGTTTTCAAAACCCACTTTTTTCTGAAAAACTAAACTATATTATTACTTTTTTAATTATTTTGGCTAAGTTTTATATTCATAAGCCAAGAATTACTTTAAAAGAAACCATCATAAATTACCTTTTATAAAACTGATCTCACAATATACATCGAAACCCTTTCAAACATGAGATTGCAAAACAAAAACTGATTAAAACAATACAAATTTTAAAGCTTTTCAAATTCATGTAACTGCCCTAATATTATACTTTATTTCAGTTTTTATTTATTTTTTTATTATTTTTTACGTTTGTTCTATATTTCAGTTATTACACATTCTGAACTGTACCACAATGTCTTATATTTGTTTTGTGCTTGACTGTAATTGAACTAATAATACAAATAAAAACAAGTATGGAGACTAGTGCCCAGAGCGAGATAAGTTTTGTAAATGTATTTATTTCTTTGTGTTTTATAATCACAGACTATCGTCTGACAGATGAAGAGCAGCAGCACTGCAGAGATGCCACATCCCCACCTTCCCAGAGTTTGATATTATTATTATAGTGCGAGTTTTAATATTAATTGAATAACTACTATGTACTAACATTTTAATTAATCATTTGATACAATGCACTTATTGTGTACATGCATGTTTTTACACTGTACTTACTTTTTTTTTTAAATACCTGCATGTAATTACATCTGTAATTAATTTCTGTAGTTATGTTTGTAATTACACAGTTGACCCCACCACACCTGTCCCTAACCCTACCCTTAAACTGACCCATACCACCACACCTGTCCCTAACCCTACCCTTAAACTGACCCATACCACCACACCGGTCCCTAACCCTACCCTTAAACTGACCCACACCCCCACACCTGTCCCTAACCCTACCCTTAAACTGACCCACACCACCACACCTGTCCCTAACCCTACCCTTAAATTTACCCATACCACCACACCTGTCCCTAACCCTACCCTTAAACTGACCCACACCACCACACCTGTCCCTAACCCTACCCTTAAACTGACCCATACCACCACACCTGTCCCTAACCCTACCCTTAAACTTACCCATACCACCACACCTGTCCCTAACCCTACCCTTAAACTTACCCACACCACCACACCTGTCCCTAACCCTACCCTTAAACTTACCCATACCACCACACCTGTCCCTAACCCTACCCTTAAACTTACCCACCCCACCACACCTGTCCCTAACCCTACCCTTAAACTGACCCATACCACCACACCTGTCCCTAACCCTACCCTTAAACTGACCCACACCACCACACCTGCCCCTAACTCTACCCTTAAACTTACCCACACCACCACACCTGTCCCTAACCCTACCCTTAAACTTACCCACACCACCACACCTGTCCCTAACCCTACCCTTAAACTGACCCATACCACCACACCTGTCCCTAACCCTACCCTTAAACTTACCCACACCACCACACCTGTCCCTAACCCTACCCTTAAACTTACCCACACCACCACACCTGTCCCTAACCCTACCCTTAAACTGACCCACACCACCACACCTGTCCCTAACCCTACCCTTAAACTGACCCACACCACCACACCTGTCCCTAACCCTACCCTTAAACTTACCCACACCACCACACCTGTCCCTAACCCTACCCTTAAACTTACCCACACCACCACACCTGTCCCTAACCCTACCCTTAAACTGACCCATACCACCACACCTGTCCCTAACCCTACCCTTAAATTTACCCATACCACCACACCTGTCCCTAACCCTACCCTTAAACTTACCCACACCACCACACCTGTCCCTAACCCTACCCTTAAACTGACCCATACCACCACACCTGTCCCTAACCCTACCCTTAAATTTACCCATACCACCACACCTGTCCCTAACCCTACCCTTAAACTTACCCACACCACCACACCTGTCCCTAACCCTACCCTTAAACTGACCCACACCCCCACACCTGTCCCTAACCCTACCCTTAAACTGACCCACACCACCACACCTGTCCCTAACCCTACCCTTAAATTTACCCATACCACCACACCTGTCCCTAACCCTACCCTTAAACTGACCCACACCACCACACCTGTCCCTAACCCTACCCTTAAACTGACCCATACCACCACACCTGTCCCTAACCCTACCCTTAAACTTACCCATACCACCACACCTGTCCCTAACCCTACCCTTAAACTTACCCACACCACCACACCTGTCCCTAACCCTACCCTTAAACTTACCCATACCACCACACCTGTCCCTAACCCTACCCTTAAACTTACCCACCCCACCACACCTGTCCCTAACCCTACCCTTAAACTGACCCACACCACCACACCTGTCCCTAACCCTACCCTTAAACTGACCCACACCACCACACCTGCCCCTAACTCTACCCTTAAACTTACCCACACCACCACACCTGTCCCTAACCCTACCCTTAAACTTACCCACCACCACACCTGTCCCTAACCCTACCCTTAAACTGACCCATACCACCACACCTGTCCCTAACCCTACCCTTAAACTTACCCACACCACCACACCTGTCCCTAACCCTACCCTTAAACTTACCCACACCACCACACCTGTCCCTAACCCTACCCTTAAACTGACCCACACCACCACACCTGTCCCTAACCCTACCCTTAAACTGACCCACACCACCACACCTGTCCCTAACCCTACCCTTAAACTTACCCACACCACCACACCTGTCCCTAACCCTACCCTTAAACTTACCCACACCACCACACCTGTCCCTAACCCTACCCTTAAACTGACCCATACCACCACACCTGTCCCTAACCCTACCCTTAAATTTACCCATACCACCACACCTGTCCCTAACCCTACCCTTAAACTTACCCACACCACCACACCTGTCCCTAACCCTACCCTTAAACTGACCCATACCACCACACCTGTCCCTAACCCTACCCTTAAACTTACCCATACCACCACACCTGTCCCTAACCCTACCCTTAAACTTACCCACCCCACCACACCTGTCCCTAACCCTACCCTTAAACTGACCCACACCACCACACCTGTCCCTAACCCTACCCTTAAACTTACCCACACCACCACACCTGTCCCTAACCCTACCCTTAAACTTACCCACACCACCACACCTGTCCCTAACCCTACCCTTAAACTTACCCATACCACCACACCTGTCCCTAACCCTACCCTTAAACTGACCCATACCACCACACCTGTCCCTAACCCTACCCTTAAACTGACCCACACCACCACACCTGTCCCTAACCCTACCCTTAAACTTACCCACACCACCACACCTGTCCCTAACCCTACCCTTAAACTTACCCACACCACCACACCTGTCCCTAACCCTACCCTTAAACTTACCCACACCACCACACCTGTCCCTAACCCTACCCTTAAACTTACCCACACCACCACACCTGTCCCTAACCCTACCCTTAAACTTACCCACACCACCACACCTGTCCCTAACCCTACCCTTAAACTGACCCATACCACCACACCTGTCCCTAACCCTACCCTTAAACTTACCCATACCACCACACCTGTCCCTAACCCTACCCTTAAACTTACCCACACCACCACACCTGTCCCTAACCCTACCCTTAAACTTACCCACACCACCACACCTGTCCCTAACCCTACCCTTAAACTTACCCACACCACCACACCTGTCCCTAACCCTACCCTTAAACTGACCCATACCACCACACCTGTCCCTAACCCTACCCTTAAACTTACCCACACCACCACACCTGTCCCTAACCCTACCCTTAAACTGACCCACACCACCACACCTGTCCCTAACCCTACCCTTAAACTGACCCACACCACCACACCTGTCCCTAACCCTACCCTTAAACTTACCCACACCACCACACCTGTCCCTAACCCTACCCTTAAACTTACCCACACCACCACACCTGTCCCTAACCCTACCCTTAAACTGACCCACACCACCACACCTGTCCCTAACTCTACCCTTAAACTGACCCACACCACCACACCTGTCCCTAACCCTACCCTTAAACTGACCCATACCACCACACCTGTCCCTAACCCTACCCTTAAACTGACCCACACCACCACACCTGTCCCTAACCCTACCCTTAAACTTACCCACACCACCACACCTGTCCCTAACCCTACCCTTAAACTGACCCACACCACCACACCTGTCCCTAACTCTACCCTTAAACTTACCCATACCACCACACCTGGCTCTAACCCTACCCTTAAACTTACCCACACCACCACACCTGTCCCTAACTCTACCCTTAAACTTACCCACACCACCACACCTGTCCCTAACCCTACCCTTAAACTTACCCACACCACCACACCTGTCCCTAACCCTACCCTTAAACTGACCCACACCACCACACCTGTCCCTAACTCTACCCTTAAACTGACCCACACCACCACACCTGTCCCTAACCCTACCCTTAAACTTACCCACACCACCACACCTGTCCCTAACCCTACCCTTAAACTGACCCACACCACCACACCTGTCCCTAACCCTACCCTTAAACTGACCCACACCACCACACCTGTCCCTAACCCTACCCTTAAACTGACCCACACCACCACACCTGTCCCTAACCCTACCCTTAAACTGACCCACACCACCACACCTGTCCCTAACCCTACCTTTAAACTGACCCACACCACCACACCTGTCCCTAACCCTACCCTTAAACTTACCCACACCACCACACCTGTCCCTAACCCTACCCTTAAACTGACCCACACCACCACACCTGTCCCTAACGCTACCCTTAAATTGACCCACACCACCACACCTGTCCCTAACTCTACCCTTAAACTTACCCACACCACCACACCTGTCCCTAACTCTACCCTTAAACTTACCCACACCCCCACACCTGTCCCTAACCCTACCCTTAAACTGACCCACACCACCACACCTGTCCCTAACTCTACCTGTATCCCACCTCAATATCAGCAAAAGTGTTTTGCAATACAATATGAACACAGTAAGTACATTGTACTTACTTTTGATGCAAGTACATAGTAGTTAAGGCCACCTAATATAAAGTGGGGCCAATATTACTATTTTTAATACCATAGCACTTGTCTTTATTTGCACAGTTTAGTTTCAAGAATTGGAAAAACAATATACAATACATTATAAAAACCGTCGGTCTTAGTACACGATGTAATTGCACATCACAACATGCAAATAGGAAAATGTTGGTGTCATTTTGTCACTTATTGAGCAGTAGGCTAGCTGGAGCCATTTACCTCCAGTCTTTGTGCTAAGCTAGGCTAACGGCGGGTGCGTCAGACAGTGTTATGGCACAGAGATGAGAATGGTGAGTATGGACTTATCTAACTTTGGGGGATACGGGGAATAAGATAAAGTCACAAAAGGCGGCGTTCCTTTAAAACGCATTTTTACTTACACAATTATTTTAAAGTATATGATTATATTATTTACAATACATGTCATTTGGAATTAAAAAAAAATTTTGGTGGGGGGAGGGAACATTATTTACGCCTATGAATTTAACCAATTAATCTTTTGCTGCATGCTTAAAAATACACCACATATATATATATATATTTTATAGGTTTATGAGAGAGAAAAAACAGGTAAGGAAACCTAAAACACTCCATCATTGTGGTCATACAGATAATAAGAGTAGGGCATCGTTAAATTGCAGTGTTTACTTACATTGTACTATTGTGCAATTTAATTTAGGACCTTATGAAATTCAATTGGAAAGATTTCTGTCAGTCCTAGATCCACTGCCTCTTCAGAAAGTTCATAAAGAGAAACGGATCCATACAGGTCGAGTGGATTATTCCAGATGTTCTGAAGAGACTCGATGGCTTTATATGATGAAGGAAAGTCTGACGGGTTTGAACGAGGAAATAACCACAGGATTCTCATTAATGGGTGAACTGGCCCTTTAAGAGACGGACCAACTGTTGATTTATTCATACAAAATCTGACCTGCATTATACAGTAAGTGACATTATTATGAATGGATTCTGCAATTCAGTTCACATTTTGTGCATCGCAGAAATCATAGGCCGCTGATTTAACGCCATGATGTTGAATGTAAGACTTTGACCGAATGTGGAAGGTCCAATTTAAAGGAACAAGCCACTATTTTTGAAAATAGGCACTAATTTTGAAAAATTAAACAGTTGAGTTTGATCATTTTTTAATCCATTCAGCCGATCTCTGGGTCTGGCAGTAGCACTTTTAGCATAGCTTAGCATAGATCATTGAATCGAATTAGACTGTTAGCATCTCGCTCAAAAGGGGAGCTGGAAATGAGCCTATTTTCAAAAAAGTGGTGTGTTCCTTTAATGCCATCATATTAAACTTAAAGGGTTAGTTCACCCAAAAAAGAAAATAATGTAATTTATTACTCACCCTCATGCCGTTCCACACCCATAAGACCTCCGTTCATCTTCAGACACCTGGGTTTTTCGCTCCCAAGCTTCATGAAGTAGTGTTTTGAAATCAGTTATCACTATACAAGTCATTTTTTTAGGCGCACCAAAAATATTCTTGTTGCTTTATAATATTAATATTGAACCACTGTACTCACATGGACTGATTTAAATGTGTTTAGTACATTAATGGATCTTGAGAGAGGAAATGTCATTGCTGCTATGCAGGCCTCACTGAGCCTTCAGATTTCAACACAAATATCTTAACTTGTGTTCTGAAGATGAACGGAGCTCTTACGGGTGTGGAACGGCATGAGGAATACATGACATTTTCATCTTTCGGTGAACTAACCTTACAATTGAAGCCATTAAGGCCTTAAATTGTGGATGGTCAGTTTAAGACCTGCAGAAACACTAACAGCTTCTGAGGTCCCGTCCACACGAAGACAGAGCGTTCCCGATCCGACTCTTTTCACTCATTTAAAAAAAATATCTGAAACAGGCTCAAAACGACAGTATACAGCGCAGGCCAGTGTGTGGCGCTGTAATTCTGCCACAGATAACACTAAACACGGAGTAGAGTTGTGGCTAGAAGGGGTTCAGCAACAGTAGGAAGTGAGGCAAAATCTCACAATAAAAAAAAAAAAAAGTTTTATTAACGCCTACCCTAGAGCTTAGATCGGGCTCCAAAAAAAAAAAAATATATATATATATATATATATATGCCAACACATTAACGGTAATTGTGAGCCAGAGCCCGATTTAAACCCGACCATTTTTTAATACGTGTGCGTTCTGACGAGAAGGAGCCTGTAATGAGTGAAGCGGAGCGGTGTGACGCTCTATGCCAGCGCTCCACTCATGAACCCTCACCGGTCGAACACACTCAAATCCTTCAGACATGACATTTCTCTGTACTGTAGCCATTAAACAATGCATTTTGTTTTATATTTATGTTTAAGTGTTATTTTTAAATTTAATCTCGGCTATATTGATTATGAAAAGTACAAAGATGCGAGGTGGGTCAGAAATGATTTTGACCACTTCATTAAGTTTTGTAGAAAGCCTTTATTTAAAGTGAATTTGTATCTTAATCAGTGTTGTATCAGCCAATTACCTGGATTTAATAAATAAGCAAATAGACTATAATCGTGACATGGAGGCACCACAGCGGTTTTCAGTTCTGATGGCTTGTCACATCAGTTTTTTGCTATTCTATTCTTAAGCGACAGGAACAGCAAGAGGTTAAGAAGAAGAGAAAAAAAAACTCTATTTTACTTAAAAGAATTGAAAAACCTTACTTAAACTTAAAACTTTACTTTAAAAAAAACCCTTGTACACATTCCTAGTGTATAGTATAATAAAATAAATATAAAGATTTACACTGGCAGCTCAGAGCTGTAGCAGCATTTAACTATGAAATTTAATGAATAAATGTAAAAAATAACACTACATAGGCTTCACTATAAATTAAACATTGATTCTTATTAAAGCTAGTCAAGAGCAGTGAGCGATTTTCTTTGTCTTTTGTTGTTGTATTAACATTAAAGGGATTGTTCACTCAAAAAGAGAGAAATACAGGTTTGGAACAATATTAGAATGTCATTATTTACTCACTTTTGAGGTGAACTGTCCCTTTAAGGACAGCGTGTTCACTATAGGCTGCGCTGCTGTCAATTTAAGACCTGCCCGCATCTAATATAGACACACACACCGATTTACTTTCACTTTAGACATAACCGACTGTGTTTATGTTAGCCTTGTGTGTATTTGACAGTATTAGCACAGTATGACGACTACTTAGTCCAGTAATCACGTTCGACAGGCGTTTAGTGCGCACGCTTGGAGAAGAGCATGTTAAAACCGTGCATAAGCACGTGAATTAAATGTTTAATGAGCAAGGCTTTAAAACGCATGCAAATAATGAACTTTGGTGATTGTGAATAACTATAGTGTCCCGTGAGTATAACTCACTAACGTGTGATGTGACTATGTCGCGTTGTTCAGTATGTTGGGATGGAGGCAAATTATAGAATTTGTAGAAAAATTATTAAAAGCAAAACCGAAAAAACAGCAATTCACAAGCGCGTATTGAACCGTGAATGCCGTACCGAACGGTTCATTATTAAATTGAGAATTGTGGCATCCCGAATGTGAAGAAAGCTTGAAATGTCTATTCTTAAATAGACAATTTGAAAGGAAATAGTTAAGCAAAGTGCAGGGTTCAAGTTCGGGCAGAGAATCTAAACCCTAAAGCTACCCGTACACTAATGCACATACAGGGATTAAACGACGCAGTATTGATGTGAGCCTGTAGCTGTAACCCTTCTAGTCTTTCCCGTGCGACGTGGCGTGATGACATCACTGTTTCACGAAAATGCAAGTGTAGTTTTCAGATTTATCCACTCTGGGACCCAAATCGCTGGATCCCTGTGGACTTTAAACGCGTCTCTGTGTGGACGGGGCCTTAAACTCACTCAAACGTTCCCCAATCCCTCAGACGAGAGCATTCTGGAAGCAGACACCACGCCGTTTCATTTTACAAAATTTATTTGCAGGAATGCAAAAACACTTGTTATGCAGCAGTACTTTTAAAACACCATTTTTCATAAAAATGGTTTGATGGTGATACAGAAATGATCGTGGAGTCAGTCATATTCAAAATCCAGTCAATACTTTTAAAGAGAGGCAGAACAAAAGAAAGAGAGAGTGAAACATCAACAGAATCCCTTTAAAAACGTATAAACCCTGTACGAGCACACGAGAGAGTGCAAGTTACCAATAACATGCCCGAAACGATGCATATCTTAATAACCCATCACATTTTACATGTGATGAAAAGGCAGCTACGGTGTGCCCGGTCCAATGACATCATACGTCCTGTCCGGTCTGATGCACGATCAGCGCCAGGGACGGAGACGGAGCCACGCTCGGATCTCCAGGTCTTACCTTTAGGAGCCACGGCGAGCTGTGCACGTCCAGGTGTGGCACAGTACACAAAGGGATAGTGTTGGTTTCAAAACGCGGCCAACGAGGACCACGCGCTCTTAAAATAAAGCTTTAAAATGCAATTCATTTGGGGCGAGAGGAGGGTGTGAGAAACGGCGAGCGCTTCTCAAGTGACCTGTAACTACATCCTCAGACCGATGCTTCTTTAGACTCATCACATGAGTGTCGTTCACATGCCCAGTCTGACTGTTCAGCATTATTACAAAAGGACTATAATACACTAGGTACAGTGGCTCTGATGTTGCCCTTGTGCATAAGTTGAGTATAAAAAGCCCTGCTTGCATTAGGTCTCCGTATGTACAGTACAGATAGGGCAGTTTCAGCCTCCAGGATGAGGTAGTTAACCAACCCTTTCCAAAAGAAAATCCTAAAAAACAAAACAAAAAGGAAAACAGGGTTCCGAAAAGAACCATTTCACCTGGAATGCCTGGTCAATCACGCCAGGTTACGACTGAGAGAGGAGAAATCAACGCAAGACGAGCTCATCCTCGGTTAAAATGCACAAAAATATACATCAAAGCTCCTCCAAGCCACTTCAAACATCTACAAAGTGCAAAATACATGTAACGTTAAGGATAAAACTCCTTTGGGCTACTCGACCTCCAAAAGTATAGCATTCGTCATGACACAAGGGTTCTGGGACATTCTTATAAACTTAAAAAGAACAAATTAAATACAAAAAAAAAAAAAAAAAAAAAAACAATACACAAAGAAGAGTCCAAACATGTCTAATGGCGACTCTGCGGTGGTGATGGCAATCTTGGAGGCAGACAGGGAGAAGATATGCTTCCATAAGGCAGGAACTGAGATGGACCGTGGAACGGACCTTACCATCATCATCATCATCACTTCCGCTGGCGTGACCCCACTGAGCTAGTCAGTCTTCACTGGGACATGTCAGGACCAGCCTCGACCCCTTTTCCCTGCTAGCCAGGTAACAAAAGGAACACAAATTAGAGGAGCGTTAACAATGAATACAACACAAAGGAAAAAGAAAAATCACACAAATGACCGCAAGGATGTCAAAGAGAGAGGGAAGCAGGAAGCATTCGCTAGAGACTACCGACGCGCCGCATGCAGAGGTCAAACACAAGCAGGGTTAGGAGAAAACAGGCATGCTAGATTCCCCGCTCGCTCAAATTTGGGACAGACGTGCAAGAGTTAAGGACGCCTCGCATCAAATTGTGCTTTTCTGATCGAGTTCGAGTCCTGTGGAGCTTGAGGCGAGTAAAGAACGCCTCCCGCCGGAGGAGGGCGTGTGGGATGGGTTTACACAGAGCTTGAGTGGAGAGAGAGGATGCGGACTGGCTTTCAATCGGCATGCAGAGTGAGGGAGCGGCACGTGTCTACAGGCAAACCTTTAGTCCTTTTCTTCCACAAGGAGCCATAAATTTGTAGGCAATTTGAAGAGAGAATTTGCCGAAACATGAATTTGAAACACAATTTGAGTTTTTGTACACTGGTGCGTGTATGTTTATTCAAGCAGACAAACAGCAAAGAATACAAGCCAAAATGTAAAGCCAAAAATAAAGGAGCAAAGTCCTTTTTTTTTCTGTTTTTTAAACGTTTTCCCCAAACAAAACAAGACACACTATTTTGACTAGCTTTATCTTTTGTAACATACAAATAGCAATTTCTTTTTTTTTTCTTTTCTTTGTTGAATACAAGTTTAAGAGACAGTGATTTTTTTTTCCTTTTCATTTTTCGTCTTTTTTTGTTGGTTGTTGTTGCTGCTGTTCCCTACTTAAGACATGAAGAGCAAACTTCCTATGAACACACATGTACTAGAGAGCCAAATGGACAGATTGAGCAGAAAAATGGCAAATTTAAAAATTTCAATCCCGATTTTTAAAAAGTAGGAAACGACTTCCAAAAACAAAACATAAAACAAAAAGAGTTCGGCAGAAGCAGGTGGGAGTGACTACTGATCGAGTCCAAGCGGATTCTTAAAATATGTACAGAAAAAACCCGCCAGGAGGAGGGAGAGGCAACCGTTAATGGATTCGAGGGCCAATCAAGTCTCTATAAAAAGGTTTGGGTTTTGTTTTATTGGAAAGAAAACAAAAGAGCCCTACATTCTCTACTTCCACTGTTGCCCAAAAGAATCCTGATAAAACTCCTGGTTGTCAGATTTGTAACCATAGTTACCAGAATGATCGCCACCTTGCAAGGGTTGCTGTGCAATGGGTTGCGAGCCCCAGTTCTGATTAATGGTCTGGCGCCGTTTGGAATCTGGCTGGTTGTAGCCATCAGCTTTGCGCTTGCCTCCTACATTTCCACCGCGTCCACCCCGAGCACCACGTACCCCGCGCCCTCTCGGCAGAACCCCGCCTCTGGCTCCTCCGCGTGGGCCCCTGCTCGCTCCCAGCCCGCCTCCGGCCCCTCCGCGCTGTGGGAAGCCCGCCCTGCCCCGTGGAGCGCTGGCCCCTCTGGCCCGCGCAGGAGACGTCCCGCCTCTCGCCCCGCCACGCCCTCCTCTGCCTCGAGCGGGCGCCTGGAAATCATCGTAGCCGAAGTACGGGTCATCGTAGCCGCCCCTGTAGTTATGGTAATCATAACCATAATAATCGTAGTAATCTTCATAGCCGTAATAGTCGGGCGGGTAGGAGTAACCGCCTCGACTGGCACCCCTGCCCCGGCCCCTGGCAGGAGGCGGCATTTGAGGAGGGCCGTAGTAGTAGTAATCGTCATACCTGTGAGAGAAGAGCACAGGCACGATTATAATCACTACAAGATGGAGGGGTAAATCAAGGGTGAGCGTCCTGCAGAGTTCAGCTCCAAACCTCAAACACACACTGAGCTCCAGACTAACAGGAGTTAAGAACAATAATGTGCAAACACATCATTTTATAGGGGAAATGTAAATCTTCTGCACTTATTAAATGTGCCGTTGTTGTTCTGTAGTCTCACACTGACCTGACCAACAGCTCCAGTGATTATTAAAGGAGCTCTGCTCTT
The DNA here is from genome assembly GCA_023566225.1 of Romanogobio albipinnatus. Classification (NCBI taxonomy): domain Eukaryota; kingdom Metazoa; phylum Chordata; class Actinopteri; order Cypriniformes; family Gobionidae; genus Romanogobio; species Romanogobio albipinnatus. Next base: position 1,144,955 of record CM042256.1, on the reverse strand, counting down.
GCTTTCTGGGTAATTCAGTCACTATTCGAGGAAAAGTTCTCATGAGTCTGTTCATATATTAAAGGAGTTGAAATGGCTAATGAGCATAGCTGTAAAAAGCGTAGTGTCCGTGATGTCACCCACAGGACCTGAAGAGCAGTTCTGAAGCGTAAAGTCGGGTCGAGCTGGCCGTCGCCATCTTGTGCTTGTCTCTCCCGGATAACAGAAAATGGGCAAAGAGGCGGGACGTGGGCGGAGCTAAGGTGATGACTAACAGACAGCAGACAAGCGGCAATCCACCTGTCACTCAAAGTGGCCACGCCCTTAATTATGCAGAACTTTAAGGCTTTATATAATGTAAACGAATGAGTTATAAAAACATTCCCCCCTCACAGTCGTCATGAAGGGCAACATTAGCCGTACAGACCAAAAGCACAGTTTGTCCCAGACTGTAAACATGTGTTCTTCTGCTGTAGAGTTGGGCATTTTAACATGAGCTCAGTGAGATTCTGCTCCTTCTGGAGTCTGTCTCTAGTGGCCAGTCCATGAACTGCAGTTTAAGGCACTTCTCTATCGGCTTCAGGAGAAACTGCGGGAGGAGCCGCTTGCTATTAAGTCCATAAGTGCTCCTATGCTGCCATCTACTGGTTATAGTGGGCATTTCATGTCTTTAAAATAAGTGTTTGTTTCCCACAAAGTAAAATCTTTAAACTTTTACAATCACATTAAAAATAACATTAAAATTGGATAATATTTAGAGCTTTAGAGTGCTAGAAAAAGGGAAAAGCTCTTAAAGTGCTTGAATTTCACTCTCAAAAGGTTGTACAAAGCCTGAGATGAATAACATACAAACATTGGACTATTTCTGCAACAATCCCGTGGTTACAGTAAGTGACTACATTAAATCCATGGTGTGAGAAGCCTTCTATAACTTGTTCGCTCATGGCTCAATGTTGGTCTCCACATCAGCTGTTTGATCTGATCTGATTTATAACAGAACTCTGAGATGAATTTGAAAGCTAGATCTCACAGTGATGTTATTAATACAGCGGTGAACTCAAGAGCTTTCTCACTGGATCTCACAGCACTGTGTAGTAACGGCGTCACATGATCGAGATCTGTCCGCGAGTAAACCTGTTCTGAGCTTCCACTGCACTGTTATTGCTCCGGCTGCTAACCGGAGTGCGGATTGGTTTCACTTTCGTTTCCCATTTTTCATATGTAATAAAAATGGCAGCTCTTGTCAGTTGGGGAATGTGGTGATGGCACAAGTGCAACAAAATTTAGGGTCGCAAAATGCAACAATTTGGTCTCAGTCTGGAGCCCTGCACACCTGAGCAAGGTAGTGTGCTGGAGCTGAAATATGCAGAGGAGCCCTCCAGGAGCAGGATGGGACACCCCTGGTGTAACTCCGCAAAACTCACATTTGTGTCTTCGCTGCTTGGCGCTGCGCCTTCCTCTCTTTCCGCTTCTGGTCGGGTGGCTTGGCAAACACGATCTCAATGTGCTCTCCCTCTAAATCTTTGCCGTTCATTTCCGCCAGCGCCTGTGAACATCCACATCGTCACGCCACTGCAATGACCGCTCAAAGAAACAACACTTCCCAACCAAAGGCGCTCTCACCTTCACCGCTCCATCCCTCTCGTCGAAGTGAATGAAGGCGTAGTCTTTCAGTTTCTTTACTCGCTCCAGTTTGCCAAACTGGCCGAATGCTTTTTCAAGTATTTCCTCTGTGACGCTGTTCGCCAGGTTCCTGACAAACAACACTTTCACCTAGAAGCAGAGGAGAGGACAACGTGAGCTCATAGTCATAGAGAACACCGAACCTTAAGGGTTAAGATCCTTTGAAAACCCCAAGACTTTGACCAACAGTGGATAATTCAGCATCAGGACAACATGTGCGGTCTCTGAACGACAGCATAAACCTCTAGAATAGCGCACACAACCCCTCATTAACGATCTACCACATGAGAAAGACTCAGGTGGATCATGTTCTGACCTTTGCCATGACCTCCGGGTCAGGATCCTCAATAGGGTCGGCCCACTCGACGGTGACCACATTGCCCCAGACCTTCACCTTCCCGCTCATGAGCCTCCGTCGAGCCTGTGCTGCTGTTTTATGGTCCTCGTACTCCAGAAAACAGAAGCCCCTGTTCTTTTTCTTATCATCCGGCTGATGGTAAAGGATTACGTCAGTAAGACCCTCTAACAAAAACAGAACAAAACAAACATTAAATCAATCTTTAAACAAAAGCACGTCGAGATTTGCAGGAATGCGCCCTCAATTAAAGACGAAGCTCACCTGTGACTTTGGAAAACTCTTCAACAATCTGTTCTTTTGTCTTGCTCTTGGGAATGGAGCCCACAAAGAGTCTGTTGTTTGCCACTGATATACACACGCCAATGTGTTTGCCAGAGCGAATTTCATGATTGTTACACTGAGAGGAGAAAAACAGAGATGGAGTACTTGTTGTATTTGTAAAGCCCATGTCTATCACTGCCCCACTGAGGTTCGAGTCCAGTACAGAAGCAGCATATACACACTCATGAATGGATTGGCGTGTCTTACTAGCTTGACGGCTTCCTGTGCAGCCTCTTTAGTGCAGAACGTGAGGAAGGCATAGCCCCGGTTCAGGCCGCTCAGAGGATCCATCATCAGACGCAGGTCCCAGATCGGCCCTGCCTTCTCAAACAGAGGCACTAGCTCATCTTCAAACAAGTCCCTCGGGATCTTCCCCACGAAGATCTGCAGTACGGAGAGAAGAGAGCAGTCAGTGAGAGAGCAGAGCTTTATCTTCCCGCTCATCCGGTTGAGGTGCTTTTCCGACACTAACTGTATGTGCTCCATGACGTCAAGGTCACAGATTTCTATGAAACTGGTGTGAAGGTAGTGAAAGCATGAACACACTGGAGAGCTGCTTTATAGCAGAAACTGAAGTTGAACCCCTAACTGAACGGGACACGGTTTAATGCTGTGAAGCGGCTGGTTTAAAGCTATATATTGAATCAAACATGACTGGAGTAAGCATATCCACACCGCTGTGATCCGACGTTTTCATTTGCACCGATTTGTCATTATGGTTGTGGATGTTTGCGAACAGCATTTCGTTGAAGCAGATAAAGAAAGTTCGGCGTGAGTATAATGGAGGCCGGTACTATCTAACATCTGAGCAGCATCTGCTTGAGTTTAGAGCGGACAGACGGCTCAGGCGCAGCGGCTGTCGAGTCAGATCTTAGCAGTAACTGTCAGCGTAACAAAGTTACTCCAGCACAGCGTACATAAGTCATCCTCTGGACAGCCTTTGAAGACACCTGATCTAGGGCCAGCTGTTCAAAAACATTCATCTGGACCAGAATGATCTGGAAACCTTATGTTTTGCCATCCAGGATCAGGTAATCCATCAGACTTTTGTGCCGGGTTTTAACCCTTGTGTGCTGTTGGGGATGTTTTCATCCACTATGGGGTGTTTTTTAGTCTTAATTTGGCCACAACTTTCTCTGTGTTTCAGCAAATGGAATGATTGTGACAAATCTTTTGACACATTTTGGGGAAATGCTTTGAACATTTTCAAAAACTCACAGTGGGCAACTTCACGATCCTTACGTTATGTTCGGGATGAAAACGTCCACTAACTTAAACTGCTTTAAAAATGTATCAGATAAATATTATTTTTGCATAAATGTATTAATCAACCGTAGTCCTGACAAACTACTAAATGTGTGGGGTTTCTTTTAAGTCTTTAATTGGCAAGTTTATAAATGTCAGGGAATTTTTTTTTTTTTTTACTATATTCAATATAAAAAGTGATTGTGGACTGGATTTTTTCTGGTCCTTTTATCACAGTCTTGGACATGTCCAAGATCAGAAACATTGGCATGGTTAGTTTTTGTGCAGCATCAGATTTTAATGTCTCCCTCATTTACTCCTTGTGGCTGTTTTTGCCCCATATTTACAGATGTTTGGGGATTATTTTATGGCGGTGAAATCTGTTTACTGTAAGCTACGAAAAGGCTTAATGTCTACTTCTAACTTTAACAGTTCAAAGTAATCAAGAGCTCAATATATACCCGTGTATATGATACAAATGTTGTATTCGACCAATTTTAAAGCTTTATTACATCGTCCACTTGTGCTGGGATCCTTTTTTTTTTGGATCAAAAGTATCCCAGTCATACTAAAAAAAGTTTTGAACAAACTGATTCGGTTCAGATCAAAACCAAGATTAGATTGTGATCTAATATGATTTCAGAATCGCTCTTCTTTTGAACAGGGTTTCATCAAGTCAAATTGAAGACTTTGAGACTTTTTTAAGACCATTATGAGTGAAATGTAAGACCTATAAAATAAATGCAGTCACAAAAGTACTTGCAAAGTAAATTAATTAATTAGAATTGAACAAATCGATAAACTTGTATCAACTTGCACTTCCTCATAGCTCAATCCCAACAGGATTTCACGATTTGTGATTGGAGATCAAAATGACTGAATTTGTGGTGGTAACTTCCAAAAATTAGCATTTTTTTTTTCATAATTAGGATACCACATTTACCCTATGCATTATGCTAGATGCACAATAGTCACATGACAATAGAACAAACAAAATACATAAATCTTGTTTATTTTGGTTCCGAAAAATGCAAGGTCAATGCATGTTGATTTTTCATAGTATTTAGTAATTGCAGAAACACAAACTGGAGGACTATTAGCTGAAGAATAAAATACATGTGTCTGTGGGACAATCTGAAAGACTCCAATAACACGAAAGCTGATTGGCTGCAATACAAGCTACATGTTGGTCTCATTTGTAGTCGTAATGCAGCAAATTATAGTTGGACTAGCGAAAGAAAGAACTACAACACGGGAAAAAAAACCAGTCTAAAGATACGGGAGCATTTCAATGAGCATTAGCGGTAGTGTCACATGGAGTTAGGAAAATTAAGACCTGTTTAAAATGATTTAAGACCTAGAACAGAATACTTCAGCGAATTTAAGACTTTTAGATTTTGAAATTCTAGACTTTAAGACCTTGCGGAAACCCTGTTTGAACACCCACTTTCAAGATTTGATCCAATCAGATTACTCTTGAAGTGCTAAAAAGGGATAGTTCAGCCAAAAATTAAAGTGACCCCATGATTTACTCACCCTCAGCTCATCCTAGGGGTGCATGCCTTTCTCCTTTCAGACAAATACAATTAGTAATATTAAGAATGTCCTGACTAATCCAAGCTTTATAACGGCAGCCCAAAATTTGAAACCAAAAAAAAAAAGGCATCCATCCATTATAAAAGGGTTAATAAAGGCCTTCTAAAGCGAATCAATGGGTTTGTGTGAGAAAAATATCCACATTTAAAGTCGGCATGAAATCAAATTTTACAATTTTCAAAAATTAAATTTACCCTTATAATCTTTATTCAAATACATTAACTTTCCCTCCACCATCGAAACGACTTCTCTCCCGGTCATGTGCTGTGGCGCGAGGGCGGGGTTATCGCCCCCGGTCTCGTTTCTGCCCCGCCTCTCAGAAACCTGTCACTGATCGTAGCAATATGGAGGTTAGGTGCATTTCCCAGTGTACACAATACCTTCTTCAGGAAGGCACAAAGAGAAATATGAGAAAAGCTTTGTAAAAATTACTCCTTAGGAATGCCCCCTTATATAGAGAAATGTTTTACAGAAATAAAGCCATAAAAGGCTTAAAATGAGTGAAATCTGTAGCATAAAGCAGCGAAAAGTGAGGAAATGTGCTCAGTAACATGTGTAGAAAAGATTTAGAGAGAAAATAAACATATTTAAGAGATAAATCGAGTTTCTCCATAAATGAGTGCAAACTGCATTCAAATCTGCCTCCATTTTGTTAGCAACGCCCAACGATCCAATTAATTCCCGAAGGATGAAATCAAGCCCCGCCCTACTTTTTTCTAATTTTAGAAGCTGTTTCACTCAGATATATTTCTCAACTTCCCTTTCACGCCGACTTTAACACTATATAAAGTAAAATATCTAGCTTCCGGCGGACCGATTCTGTATTCAACTTGTCAACTTCTAACTGATGTTAAATTTTCTGCATAAGTTGAAAGTTGGCTTCAAATTTTGGACTGCCATTATAAAGCTTGGAAGAGCCAGGACATTTATTAATATAACTCGCGTCTGAATGAAGAATGTCACACACAAAGGCTGAGTAAATCACGGGCTAATCTTCAGTTCTGCCTGAACTACCCTTTAGCACCGTTACCGCGGTCTCATAGCACGAGCGTGATGTGCATTACCTCCGTCCCAATCGTGGGCTGAGCTCCTGTGTAGACGGACTCGGGCGGAGGGCCGCCGTACTTGCGCTGACCTGTAGTGACATCAAGGGTGTAGCCGGTTCTATCAAGCAAAGTCTGCAAAACAAGAGCAAGCCAAATGAGTCGACAGGCACGATTTTAAGTGAAATCGTAAAAGGGCAAAACACACCTTGATTTTAGCCTCATCTGGTCCTTTAGTGGAATCTAGAACTTTGGTCCCCTGTTTCTCTCTCTGCCTGTAGGTCTTCATCACGCCACAGAGAAAGGCACTTTTGTTCTGTGTTAAAGCGAGCGAGAGAGTGTGTTAGTGAAACCTTCCCGTGTTCCAGAATCAAACAGCACAGCGAGCGCTCTTACCTGCACATGGGATAGATCGCTCTCTTTGAACTGGACCAGAACTTGCAGTGCCCCTTCCTCATTGAACTCCTTCAGCGCTTCGATGGCCCGCTCATCCAGGTCACTGTGCGCCACGAGGCCTGCGGGAGAAAACCAGGGAAACCTCAGCGGGGCCAAGAGACGTCAGACTCAGGATGCTTTAGGGCCCGTCCGGTCAGATATTGAGTATTCCTCAGAGTTTCTCGGAGAGAGAGTTCATGAGTATCATCATTTGGACAGGGGATCGATACGGACTTCAGGAATGGCAGCATCGCTAATGACTTTTCCAGCCGCTTGAGAACACGGGACCAACACTTTCACAGCCATTACACTGAACAGCTGATTCTAGTGATGCAGCAGATACTTGGCACTTTTTAATTATCGCCATTGGCCGACAAGTGTGTGAGGCAACATTGAGACTTTTATTTTTGCTTAAAGGCACAGTGTGTAATTTTCCGTCTCTTCTTCAACTCAAAAGGCGTGTCTTGACTCGAGTGGGCGGAGCTTTTATTCTGCTTCCGCTCGTGTGTGTTTGATCATATCACACACACATGTGAGTGTGTTAAAGTGATGTAACGCTCCTATGAGACGCTTGTTCACACTGCAGAGCGAGATCATATTAAATCAACAGCAGATTCACACAATCAGACTAACTGTGTTGAGCTGGAGAACAATGAGGAGTTTCTGTCCATCAATGATCCAAACAGTGGCTAATAAAACACACCAGATATTAACGCGCCGCTAGTGTTGCCATGGTTACTACACAATAACACCGGAGGGGGGATGATGTCACTGATGGGCGGCGCACACACACGGGCCGTGCCTGGGGAAAATCACTGATTTCTCTGGATTTAAACATTCTCAGGAACATTTGGGATAAAGTCAACACAATACATAACACTGATCTAGTGGATATTTTAATCCTAAAATCTTACATAGTGTCCCTTTAACAGTGAACGGTACATGGAAAAAGTGAAATGGCGTTTGCTTTATTATTAGTAATATACCTTCACATACCATCAGCATTCAGAAAATGTGCATTTATATCATTACTACAAGTCTCTGAACATCTGAAACATTTCACAAACCTCACATTTCTTGAAGTGTGTGTAAAAAGCATGACCTGATGCGGACATTCAAACTATACTGTGCCGTCTCCACAGCACCATATCCACTGCATTAGCACTTAAAGCTGGTCTCTATTCGAGATGCCCAACGCCTGCAAACTGACCAGATTACTGACCAGTGTGGAAAACACAACACACTAGGATCACAGGAGGAAACCTTCAATCTAAAGTACATGTTTATTTCACAGATTTAAAAAGTTCAAATTGTTTTTTTTTTTTATATTGATATTTTCCGAATGATGGAAAACATGTCAAATAAACAATGCAATTGTTATGCAGGTGTTATTTATCTTTAAATCAAATAGTGTGATATCTCACACAGCCAATCGGCTTTACATCGGCCATCATGTTCTCCAAGATATTGATCAAAACACGACTACAGGAATCGCATTGATAAATCCCCAGCTCTCAGACTCCATCCACAGACATTAAAGGGACAGTTACAGCCCAGGTGTGCATGCCATTATTCATTCAGACCAACACAATCAGAGTTATATTAATAAAAGTCCTGGCTCTTCCCAACTTTATAATGGCAGACCAAAATTTCAAGCCCAAAAAAGTGCATCCATCCATCCATCCACCCTAAAAGTGCATCCATCCACCCTAAAAGTGCATCCATCCACCCTAAAAGTGCATCCGTCCACCCTAAAAGTGCATCCGTCCACCCTAAAAGTGCATCCGTCCATCGATCCTAAAAGTGCATGCATCCGTCCATCCTAAAAGTGCATGCATCAGTCCATCCTAAAAGTGCATGCATCCATCCATCCTAAAAGTGCATGCATCCATCCATCCTAAAAGTGCATCCGTCCATCCATCCTAAAAGTGCATGCATCCATCCATCCTAAAAGTGCATGCATCCATCTATCCTAAAAGTGCATGCATCCGTCCATCCTAAAAGTGCATCCGTCCATCCATCCTAAAAGTGCATGCATCCAACCATCCTAAAAGTGCATGCATCCATCCATCCTAAAAGTGCATCCGTCCATCATAAGTGCATCCGTCCATCATAAAAGTGCATCTGTCCATCATATAACTGCTCCACACGGCTCTGGTGGTTAATAAATGCCTTCTGAAGCAAATCAATGGGTGTGTGTAAGAAAAATATCCATATTTAACACGTTATACAGTATAATATCTAGCTTCCGGCTGGACCGCCTTGTGTATTCAACTTGCGCACAAAGTGTAACGGCTCTCGCAGCTCAAAACGCTCCAACATCGCGCCAGTTACGCCTTCTCTTAAGGTGAATACGGATGGAAGCATTTTTTTAACTTAATTTTGGGCTGCCATTATAAAGCTTGGATTAGCCAGGACAGTTGTTTAATATAACTGTGCTCGTCTGAAATAAAGAAAGTCATATTTTGCGGAAAAGCGTAACTTGTCTTGGACGTAGCACACGCGTTTTTAACTCTGCTGTTAAATATGGAGAAGAACTTTATTGACCCCCGGAGCCATGTGGAGCAGTTATATGATGGAAAAATGCACTTTTATGATGGATAGATGCACTTTTTTTGGGGCTTCAAATTTTGGGCTCCCATTATAAAGCTTGGAAGAGCCAGGACATTAATATAATTCTGTGTTCATCTGAAAGAAGAATATCATACACACCTAGGATGAGTAAATCACAGGCTAATCTTCATTTGTGTGTGACCTATCCCTTTAATATAGTAATACAAGTGTGAATGAGTGTCCCAAGCCCCTCTCGCCCCCTTCACAATTAGCATCTGTTAGTGATAAGCCGTAGGGGCACATCACCTGTCCCCGCTCCAGACAGCTGCCACTATTGTCCCGGCATATGCCCAGCTGGCCCGCGTCCCCCGGGACCGACCCCTCCCCGCCCCCCTTAAACAACGGAGCGCTAATCCCCCTCTCAGGACCGGACCAGACACGCTCAATCCAGCCTTTATGTCTGCGGGCCGGTGTGTCATTACAACTCAGCATCAGTGAGCGCTGCAGTACCCATTTTGCGGTGAAACCACACAAAGTTGCCGATTACCTGCCAATTCCCTAAGCAAGAACACATGACACGTACAGTTACACATGCATTGAGTGGGTACAAAACAAGGATGAGGAGTCAATTTGGAGGGTCCGAGTTTTGGCTTACCTGCTAGGTAAATTTCGTCTAGCTTTTCAGCAACTTTTTGTGGTAAACCAGCTTCTAATAAAGTGTTGAAGTGGTCAGAATGGGTAACTGCAGCAGACGTGTCCATTGGTTCTTCTGTACCATTCCCATTAATATGTTCTGTGGCCATGTCTCCAGAAATCTGTTCAAATGCAATGAGCCACATTATTGCAGGTTTGGGTAGACAGTTACACAGATGATGTGGGTATTAATTTCATGAGTAGGGTCATCCAGGCTGGGCTAAATATAACATCTTTACTAACACAGTTAAACACCTACAGGGAAACTCCAACATTAGGAGTGTGTGTTCAGCCCCTCAATCATCATCATCATGAACTCTAAACTGCAGAACGGGTGTTAAACAGCATGTGTGTGTACTCACACACACACACACACACACACACACATTAAGAAAGCGGCTAAACACACGTGCGCGCGGCGCGTGTCCCAGGCCCTGCACAGCTAACCTTACACACCGATCAAACCACCCCTAAATCAGCGACAGCACGACAAAAACATGCCTTTAATGCACATTCCACATACAAACCTGGAAATAAAAGCGTTCAGCGTGTTAGATCTGATTCGGGCGCGCGCCTTCAGTCAGTCAATGTAGCATTAGCATTAGCAGCGTGACCCACACACACACGCACATGAGAGGATCTAGTGTGCGACCACACGCTGTAGTTACTACTAAAACACACCGCTGAGAATATTTACGCGTAATATGTGTTTTAAAGGCCTGCTCTTGCGAGGCTAGCGCGTGTTTTGCGTGTCCGGTGGAACCCCTCCCCCCGCGCGCTGCACATTGTTTCCAAACACCGGTAAAATAACGCCCCGCGCCGCGAGAAACGCCACCAAAACGCGCCGAGAGCGCCCGCGTGCTTACCTGAGGGTGTTTAGCTGGTCTGTTCGGGTCAGTTTGGGTTGAAATATGTGTTCTGGGGGCGGGTAAATGACTCCCCGGCGGAGCTCCGCTTGATTCCCAATAATGTAAAATGGCGGGCGGCGCTGCTCACGCGCGGTGCTCCCTATCAACTGCCTCTGTCGGGCGCGCGCGCACTCACGCCCGCGCGCATCGATGGGGTTTCTGACGCTGCCGATCACGGGCTGGGCCTCAGGGCGGGAGAAGATGAAGAATATAACAAAAGCGGAATAATAGAGGACAAACAACTGGCAGATAGTTATCTCCAAACGTATTGTTTCTCATGAGGGCTCTGTGAATGGCTCAGAGCTCGGAGTCCAGCGATTGTTATTATGGCGAATTCGCGGAAGGAGCCTAAACTGAAACAAAAGTGACCCAAATAACTACACCTGAATCTTGCATCCTTTACTTATGAATGCTTACATGGGCGTCAGTTTGGTTTGAAATGTGCTGGTACATGATGCATTTTTGTCTCTCTTTAGCGCAGGTCATGTTTTGAAAGACTGTAGCTTACTAATGTAAATAAATAAAAATGTCAGCTGAGAGACATATAGCGGGTCTTATAGCCGATCTTACTCATGCCGACGAAAGCGCCCGCGAATTCTTTAATATTTTTCATTTTTGCAATTTTTTTACCACTTCGTTATCAGAGTCCCACTGGAGCCCGTGTTTTTACACATTAGTTGCAGTCATTAAAATAGTTCAGTTTTGTTTTTAATGTCAAAGTAGTTATATTTCGTTTTGCTTCTTTATTAAGTTAATTTAGAAAAATGTTTGAAGGATTTTTTTGTTTGTTAAACTAAAGTTTTTGCTTTTTAAAGTGACGACCAAGCGGCCAGCGGCCGACAGTGAGTTAACCCAACACTTTAGCCTCTGAAATCAACACTTGACTTGTCTTGCTTATAAAATCCATATAAACACTTAAAGCATCGTTTAAACGTTTAGCCTCTATCACCACCATCACAGTAAAAAGGCACTTTTGACAAGATGAGGCGGGCAGATCGCAACGGCGCGCGCAAACGAAACGGCTACACAATCTAAACAAATAATTAAATAAACATGCTGGTTGTCTTACCTTAGGCTACACCTCTCCGCGAAATGAATATAAATCCGATCTTCAATTCCCGTGCTATATGCACATTTAACGGAGTTCATGTCAACGAAAGCAACAGATATGAGCATTTTATTCATCAGCTCATTTCAACATCATAGACCGCATTATGAGAACGAGCGACCTAAACACTGTAAGAGCCTTTAGTCTCATTAGTGTTCATGAAGATGATTGTGCTTTTGAGCATCTTAGCTTATTTTCAGCTTCACTTGTGGCAGTTTGTGTGTTGGCTTGCTTTACTCATTTCTGGCGATGCGTGTTGCGTAGCGCCGTCCTATAGCCTAAAAAGGCCCGAAGCCCGGCCCGCGTCTGAGGTAGGCTATGACTGGAGAATTGGCCCGAAGCCCGGCCCTAGGGGCGTAAAAAGTCGGGGCCCGTCGGGCTCGGGCAGAATTGTAGGGCTCTACTTTGAGTAAGACTGAAAGCGTCTTTCTTTTAATACATTTCTTGAATGTCTTAATTTCAGTAAGCCTATAGATAGTTCTGATATTTGTGGCTGCACCGGGTCCGTCATTACGCTAATCATGAGCGGCCCATGGCACTGCTGCCCACGGCTGTTAAGAGCTGTAGGCCACATCAATACATTACAATACTTTCGTGCTGTGGGCACTGCCACTGATACAGGCGGCGGAAGAGCCTGCTTTACGGAGCTTGCTTCTGCTTTTCAAACGTTTTTACGACAAAAGATGTCGTTAAAACGACATAAGATCTCGTTATTACGACACAATTGAGTGGAAAAAATAATATGTGTGTGGCAGCAATGCTTCACCGTAAAATTGAACTCGAGGTTTAAAAAAAAAAAAAGTGATGGGTACAAAAGGACTCATGATGAAATCTGGTGGGTACGCGCCCCCCCCCCCCCCCCCCCATGCTTATCAAAACTAAATGTGCTGCATAAAGCAAACCGCCAAAGTCGCTGTCAATCCCATGTAAAATTAAAATAATTGGCTAAATCATATCTCTACAGACACCTTCTGCTCAATGATCTGATGTGTTATATGTGACCCTGGACCACAAAACCAGTCATAAGGGTCAATTTTCTGAATAAATAAGCTTTACATTGATGTATGGTTTGTTATGATAGGACAATATTTGAAAATCTGGAATCTGAGGGTGCAAAAAACTAAATACTGAGAAAATCTCCTTTAAAGGTCCCATGGCATGAAATTTTCATTTTATGAGGTATTTCAACATTAATATGAGTTCCCCTAGCCTGAATATTGTCCCCAAGTGGATAGAAATGTTGATCGGTGTAAACCCGAGTTCTGGCTGTCTCTCTCTGCCTTTGAGAAAATGACAGGCCAGACGAGCCAATCCTGAAGTCTCCTGGTTTGACGTCCAAGCAGGAACGGTTACCTCCCTTTCCTCCGCCCAGAGAATCTGGCACGCCCATGCAAACGCTCGAGAGATCATGGCTTGTGAACGAGTGAATGCAGGCAGTTTCTCAGTGTTTGGATGTACAAATGAAAACAGAAGTCTTTTTTCAGTTCCTTCTGATCTGTGATCAGTGATCTCTTATGTGTAGCTAATTATTTATTATTTGTGCACACACTGCGGCTTCTCTCACACTGCGGTGTTTTCTATCTTGCGAGTCAGTGTTTTTGTACGTCCTCGTCGCGTCTATCTGTTCTACAATGTGCATACAGTCAGAGTTTCTGCTCAACATCGGCCTCACACACGCCGAAGCTCGGGCTGCACTGGCCGTTGGCCTTCAACATCCCGACCCCCAGTACTGCATCTGGCCCACAGCGGAGGCTCCAAACGCGGCGTGAGATTAAGCAGAAGGGGGGTAAGCGTGAGGGTATCCGGCTAGGCTAGCCAGCTAGCCCCACAATAAACTGGATTACATTCGATTACTGCTGTTGTGTCTTTGTTTGCGCTGTGTACTCAACGCGCGTCACTGACGCTTTTCATGATTGGAACATATCTTAAAATAATGCTATAATCAACACTTACTAACTCGTTCATCTCGACAGCTGTAATGGTACATTGCATGTGTTACACAGTTGGTAATAATGATGAAGACGGACTCGGTGTGACTGGGACTCGTGTTTATTCAGAACTCTCAGATACAAACACAATAAACTCACAGCGCTGACTGACAGCGCTCTCATAACTCAGTAGGTACTATAAATAACTTTGTTAGCGATCGCTCCGTCTCCATGATGTCCGGTTCGCGAACGAATCATTCTTTTGAATCGGTTCTTTTTAGTGAACCGAACCAGTTCACCAAATCGGACTGAATCGTTCTAAACGGTTCGCGTCTCGAGTCAGCGCTGATCCATCATTTACTAAAGTTACTAACTTTCTGACATGAGTGACAGCCCCTCCGATTAGAAATAAACAAATAACCTGAAGTATATGCTAGTAACTACAACAGTTCACCCTGAACTGAGACTGAGAACTGATGAGAAGTGAACTCAGGTCCATCCGTCTCTCTGGCAGCAGCTCGTGCGTCGTAGACCTCGTTAAACCACGCCCCCTCCGCTAATTTCAAATGCAAAGATGTCAGCCAATCACAACAGTGGGCGTTTTTACTGAAGTCTCACAGCACACACGCCTCTTGAAGCAGGGCATTCAGCCACAGGGCAAACAGCAGTATTGAAAAAATGCCTTTTATTTCTAAATTATGACATTTTATGATGTAATAATCATACTAACAATATAAGTACACCTCAGGAAACATTATACAATAATAGAAAAATGCCATGCCATGGGACCTTTAAAGTTGTCCAGATGTCCAGAAGTCCTTAGCAATGCATATTACTACTAATAATATATTTAATATATTATTACGGTAGGAAATTAACTAAATATCTTCATGGAACATGGTCTTTACTTAATATCCTAAAAATTTAGTCAAAAATTGATCATTTTGACCCATACAATGTATTGTTGAATATTACCACAGAAATAAGGATTTGAGTGAGTTTGGCAAGGGCCTGTGCATCCCGGGTGCGGAATGATGCGCTTAAAGGTATACTATGTAACTTTTTTCGCCACTAGAGGGCGTACATTCAAAACAACAACAATGTCTTAGCTTGATGACGATGTGAATGAATGTCGTCTTCAACTCCACTGCTGATGGTAATCAATCACACGGGAATCAGAAATCATGCTCATGGATGAGGTAAAGTAATAGTTTTATAAATGTTGCGTTTGATGACATGATTTTCTTTCACTATAATGAATTAGCCGCAAATAAAGTAAGGTTTAATACTAATTGGTTGTCATAGATGTTACTGTATTTCTCAAATTCAATTCAAAACTAACTTTTTGGTAAAACAAAAATAACAAAAAAAACCTAAAGCTACAGTATAAACAACAAATGTACATTTACCAGTTCTTAACATGCCTTGAAGTATTCACAGTGAACATGACCTCACCATGTTTCACATCATATGCATCAATAAGACATTCAAACAATAAGACTAGCACTGTTGTTTGATATAAACAAATCACACGTTTTCTGTCAGTAAAGGAATTAAACCAATTACTCACCTGTCTATTAAACACATGCAAGATCGGCGTCTCTGTCTAGTTTAAGTTTTTCGCGAAGTTCTCTCCATTTTGAAAATGCCACACCGATGTTGATCCTGGTTTTATTTCTCTTCTTGTCCCAAAATCGTCTTGGGTCATTTGGTTGACCTATACATTGACATTTACGTTGATGGGACTTGTCTTTGTCGACAGAATCAGCTGCAAACGGCAAAGAATAATTGTGTTCCATAACGACTGCGCGAAACAAACTACCGGTAGTTGCTTGATAGACGCTACACCGTCCGCATTTGTCCACGAGACTATATGCTGCCATGGTTTCTACGGCAACCGAGCGGAAACCGAGGGTAATGCGGAAATGACGCCATTGACTGGCGACTCCTTCACTCCTATTCACACGTCCCGGTACCTCGGTTAAAATCGCAATTTTCTCACAATTTACAAATAGTTGAAAACATTTGAGATATTGTAAGTACTCAACTGAACAAAATATATAACACTGGTCTAGTGGTTTATGGATATTTTACTACTAAAATCCTACATAGTGGACCTTTAATGCAACATGGAATCAGAGTCAATGAAAAGTTCACAACATAAAGAGAAGATGAGCGTTGAGTGCACAAATCCTAGTCTACTATGTATATCGGTCCAAAAGTTCACTGATTATTTGTTTCTTCACAGTTTTAAATTCCGGTTATTGTGCGTGTGATGCTAATTAATAGTCATTGTGTTGTCACCCGGTAGCGAGCACAACATATCGTTTAGAAACCGCTAGATAAACTTCAGGAAGACACATTATTTTATATTTATATTTTACATTGTCATGTGTCAGGTTCTTTCTCTTTGCTTCTCACTATCCTTTTCTTCACTCACTCTCCTTCCTGATTGTTTCAGACACACACACACACACACACACACACACACACACACACACACACACACACACACACACACACACACTCTTTCTCACTCGCTCGTTAGGCTCATCTTCTCTCTGTCTACCTGCACCTGTTAGTCATCGCAATCAGCGCCTCGCTGCCTTGCGATGACACCTGTTCCCACTTTTGTTTGAGTGCTTACCCTTTATCTAGTGTTTGCTCTTACTGCCTCTTGTTGGATCATTGTTTCATGTCATGCGTTACGACTGCTGCTTTCTTCATGTCTGATTTGCTTTGGAAGTGCTCACCTGGTCTTGTTTGTCTGATACAGCCTTGCGCCTAAGTTTAGTCTGAGTTCTGCATTTGATGCAAGAGTATCTTCGCGGTCCTCTGTTCCTGACTGTGATTAATTCTCAAGAACTGCCTCCACCTCTACTGGTGTCCCGATCTCTCTCCTCTTCGAGACAGGATCATCTCAGCTGCCTTCTCAGTTTGTTTCACCAGTTCTGTGTGCCTTAACGACAGACTGCCTTGTTTATATTCTCATTAAAGACTGTTGTTATCCTGTCAACCTCTGCTTTTGGATCCATTCTTTATTGACTCTGACATTACATTATCTACATCTATTGGAGTGAGCTTTACCGAGCTGCTGACGAACCGAACGCGAGGCGCAGTTTGAATGCTGAACGGAGAATGATTGACAGCTGCAGCAGAGGAAAGACATCCAGCTATGGAATGGCTTTAGATGACTACTAGCAAATCATAATATACTAATAATGATTGCTGAAGGATCATGTGACAATATATATTTCTGATGATTATTTAATTATCACGACATGCCTAATCTGAGCAAGAGACTGCCTGTCTTGAGTTTGGTCGACAGACGGAGGCGGCCGCCTCGAAATTCTGCAGGAAAAACCCCTGAGACGCTAGAAGAAAGCAAAAATATATATTTTTACTAAGTAAAATGACAAAAATAGTAACTCATATTGACTTGGATAAATTACTTTAATCTGATTACTGGTTTGGAAATAGTAACGCGTTCGATTACTCGCTACGGGAAGAAAGTAGTCAGATTAGAGTAACGCGTTACTGGCATCACTGCCTTGGGTCCTCCATCCATGTGGATGTGACTTTAACACGTCCCACCTACCTAACCCATTGGGACACTTTCCCCCAGTTATCTCAATGACAAAAAGTGTCCCAATAAACCTGAATTCACCCCTACATAAGCATCACAGCCTCACCCTTGTGTCTTAACACTGTACAAATGCTGGGTTTGGGTCATATATGGACAAACCCAGCCTTTGTTTTACATTTTTTAAATAAATGCTAAACCCAACCTTTGGGTTTGTCCATATTTGACCCAAAATGGCTTGAAACGCATTTAATATGGCCCAGCATTTTAAGGGCGAATGAACAAAACAATAGGAAGACTAAGTATCTCACCCACTTAGATACGGCCAAAATCACACTTGAAATGGCCTGAACTCATGACGACTGTGGGTTAGAGAGCAATCCTCTCAGGGAAGGGCCATCTCCATGTCTGTGACCGTGTTTAGCTGAGCCGAAAATAAACTCATCAGCTCACAAATACAATATATTCTTTAAATTGTTAGTTATTATTTTGGAATAAATGTAAATAATACTAACTTTTATAATTGGTTTTAATAAATGGAACATTAATTACATAGTTACATAGCAATTACATAATTACATAGCCAATGGGGTAAGCAAAATAATCTTAATTCAAACAGAAAACAGGATTATTTTGCTTACCCCATTGGCAGATTATTTTGCTTATTTTAAAGGTGCCCTAGAATGATTTGAAACAACATTTTAAATTGTTCTCTGGTATCTACATAGAGGGTATATGGTTTATTTAAGGTCAATAATTGTCCAGCTACGGTTTTACAGGTCCATTTACAACTCTAGAAATCTTCCCCAGGATGAAATGGTCGGTCTATTTTTGCCTTATTTGGAAGGCTCATGAATATTAATGCAGAGTTCTGCTCTGATTGGCTGTTTCACTGCGGCTCAATGATAGCAGACACAACTTTACTGACCGTCTTGACGATGGAGAGATTAGGCATTCAACCTTATATATATCAATCAGTATATAATCATACTTCAGTTGTCAAAAATATAAATAAACAAATATCAAATTACTATCATTTCAACTTAAATGGTGGAGGTGTTGACGTTAGCTAGAAGGATCGAGTGAGCTATGTGTAAGCAACTAAACTAACATAGTATGTTACGTATCTATGGTTGCATTTACTAATTTATGACAACACTGGCATGAAATAATATTAACCTTTGTCATTAGACATACTATTTAGTTATGTAAGCCACTTGGATTATCCTATTCTTACCGTATAGCATCTTGCGTTGGATATAGACAACAACTGGGATATTATCGTTAATGTTCTCTCTAAGAAACTTTCAATTTAATCAGAAATGGTTTAGACAGTCAAGAAGTGGATAAATCACTGCTCGCAGGAATATGGTTGGAATTGGCCCTTTCTTCAGTGTCAGACGCTGAGCGAAGCCTGCTTGATATTGTCCCGGGTTTGAAAAACTGTCCGTGGTGAAATGGGCTGAGCAAACTAACAACTTTGAATTAAATAGTTGCGGTATCCGATTATAAATAAACATCATCCATGGCTGTTGACATGTTTTATTTGTGGGAAGAGTATGAAACGTCTTCACATCCCCTGCACAGCCTGAAACACAACATTTGTTTCCATGATCTGCCATGTTCGCTATCCTCGCGTCAGGCTTACTGCTGCAGAACTCCAGATGATGCGGCTGCGCAGTTCCGCCAGATAGTGAACATGTGCTGGCATATGCAAATGTTGGGGGCGTACATATTAATGATCCCGTCGATTGCATCACTGCTGGTGTTATGTTGAGATTCGCCTATTTTTCCGTGGTGTTTTTCACAAACGAGATTTTCATATGAAGGAGGAGGCAGTGGTGTTTGAGACTCACTGTATGTGATTTACATGCACTGAACTCCTGTTATTAAACTATGGCAAGGTTAATTCAATTTTTCATTCTAGGGCACCTTTAAGCAAAAACTCCCTTAATTTTGAGTTATTTTCCCCCAAAACAAGACAAAAACTTTTGCTTGTCTAGTAAATGCTTCTTAATGTAAGACTTTTTAGATATTTGGACTGAAAACAAGACAAAAATACTAAGTAAGAAAATCATTTTTTGCAGTGGACTCACAAGAGTTAGACTATATAGGTGAAGAGCAGTAATGAAATGAGTAGTCTGACTGAATTCACAGTAGGAGGAAGTACCAGACCTGCTTCCACTGAGGTGTAAAGTGTGCATCTTTCCTGTCCCATGAGAGTTATTCAGTGGATTTAAAGCAGAGTTGTATGAGAGGCGTCTTCTTTTCCAGCGGACATGAATAACACCTCATGACTATGGTATGATATGAGTTAATTTAATGTGAGCTCGACTGAAAAATGAGACTTTAGTCTAGACAGAGAGTGTGTGAGTCCTGAAGAGCGCTAGGCAGACCTTCTCTAGTGTATTCTGATCATCTACAAGCCATGGTTGTGTGATCTATATGATAGATGTGAGCGTGATGGATTATAGTGTGTCAGTAACCCATTCAGCGCTCTGTGTGTAATGAACACAGCTCTGATTTATGGAGCATTACAATAATGTCTGTGGCTATACATTATCATTTACTCGCCCTCGTGTCGGTCAAACCTGTGTGACTTTCTTTCTTCTGTGGAACATATTGTGAGAAAAGTGTTTTTTCGTCAATACAATGGAAATCAATGATCGCAAAAAAGGTGGCATTCTTCAACAACAACAAAAGGTATTTTATGTTCCACAGAAAAAAAGAAACATATTTTTTGTGGATTAACCCTTTAGGTGTGATGAAAGAGAACTAATATGTGACCCTGGACCACAAAACCAGTCACG
Organism: Romanogobio albipinnatus; assembly: GCA_023566225.1. Taxonomy (NCBI): domain Eukaryota; kingdom Metazoa; phylum Chordata; class Actinopteri; order Cypriniformes; family Gobionidae; genus Romanogobio; species Romanogobio albipinnatus. The sequence goes on along the minus strand of CM042256.1, from coordinate 1,124,712 downwards.
TTTTTTTGAAATTGAGATAACAATAAATAATCTCTCCATTGATGTGTGGTTTGTTAGGACAATATTTTAAAATCTGGAATCTGAGGGTGCAAAAACCCTGAGGTAAATATTGAGAAAATCTCCTTTAAAGTTGTCCAAATGAAGTCCTTAGCAACACATATTATTACTAATAATTCATTTATGATATATTTACGGTAGGAAATGTACAAATATCTTCATGGAACATGATCTTAATATACTAATGATTTCTGGCATAAAAGAAAAATTGATATTTTTGACTCATACAATAGCTATTGGCACAGATATACCTATCCCTTATGAAAATAAACCATGGTTTTACTACAAATAAAACCAAAAAACCATGGTTATTGTAGTAAAACCATGGTAACCGCAAATTAACCATGGTTTTGCTTCTCTAACCATTGTTTAACCATGGTATTTGTGGTAAAACTGTAGTTATATGGTATTCAACTAGCCAAAAAACCATGGTTACTACATTTTTACTACAATAAAACCATGGTTAATTTTCGTGAGGGCACGACTGGAGTTGAGGTCAAGGGTCACATGTGATTTATGTGTATGATCATACTTTAAAACTGTTATAGATGGATGTTATGATGGAAACATGATACCAAATATAAGGAACGGCCCAGACAATGAAAGGAAAGCCGTATGTGTTTGCATCTGTTCATGTTTTATTCCTAACATACGTGTTTGAATTTACAATCTTCACATATCAATTATTAAACGTTATTATCGTGTGAAAAGTTAAGGCGTATTAAGCTTTTTTCAAATCCACAAACAATCCAAAACCACCAATGGGCGACTTCCCTCAGAGAGAAAAGCCCGCAGGGTGTTGTGGGTAGTGTCGTTTTCATGATCAGGTCTCGACGGGGAAGCGAATGCGAGGTGGAATCTCGCACGAACTACAACTACCGGCGTCGACTCAAAGCCTCCGCGCATGCGCAGAGAAGCGGCGTCGTCAAATGTTTTGTTTCCTCGCCATATTTGTTAGCCGGCTAGCGCTCGCTCCAGAGGCGTCGGACGAGAGCTCGGTAAAATCCGCAATCATCGGCGCTTTCATGAGGATTATCGACTCCATAACGGCATTTCCCCGCGCATACACGCGTCTGTGTTCACTTAGGCAAGGTTTTGACCCGAAGCTCGACGCGGATTTTGAATAAAAGCGACGCGATTGAGTGGTTCCCCCTGAGCTCGCTGGTGTCTTTGATCCACACACACTCCTCGGCTGAAGATGGCCTGCGGAGCCACTCTCAAACGGACTATGGAGTTCGATCCTCTGATGAACCAGGCGTCTCCGAAGAGGAGGAGATGCGCGCCCATGTCTCCGTCCAGCGCGAGCTCGAGCGCGTCCCCGCAGAAGTACCTGCGCATGGAGCCGTCGCCCTTCGGCAGGGTGTCTTCAGCGCTCACCACAGGTGTGTGTGTGTGTGTGTGTGTGTGTGTGTGTGTGAACTAGTGTATAAACTCTGGACGGAGGCGCTAATGCTAATAAATGCTAACTCGCTGTGTTCCTCACAGGCCTCGGATCTGGAGCTACTTCTGTTGTTTGCCCCGATTATTAGCCGTGTGTGTGTGTGTGTGTGTCACATTAAGTTTGTTCGTTTTTAAACGGGTATGTTTGGGATCTTCTTGTGGTGTGTGTTCCGTCATGTACCGGAAGTAATGTCGAACTCAGCGGTTTGTCTTTTCCTGCTGGTGTTTTGTGTGTGTGTGTGTGTGTGTGTGAGAAGCACATTAACACTAGCTGACACATGTCCGTTACCCCTTTTCCACCAAAGCAGAGCCAGAGCTAGATTGGAGCCAGAGCCTAGTTCCAAATCGGTTCTTTGTGTTTCCACACCCAAAGCTCCAGCTCCGAGCCAGGAAAAGTGGTTCTTAAGTAGCACCAAAACATTGCTGGGCTAAAACAGGGCTAGAAGTAAGAACCGATTACGTCAGGCACTGGGGGCGGGGTCAACAAGACGAACACAGACTTGAGATCCGCCATTGTTGAAATAGCAGCTAATGGAGCTAACAGCTGCTGCTCGTTTGTAATCTCCGTCTATGCAAATTACGGCGAACTGCACGAATGCGTTGGATTCGCTGTGTTTTCGTTGTGTTTTGATGCCGATGTAGGATCGTAAAGCCATGTGAATCAATAGTAACGCAACATTTGCAGTGTTGATGGAAGGCTTGTTCGCAGCGGTGCTGTGCAGAGACCGATCGGCGATCGCCGTATGATAACGAGTCCAGCGAGAGCACATGACTCCTTATGCTTTTGATTCACTCATGCGTTTTTTTAAATATTATACGTGGATCGGTCTGCGCAGCGCCGATGCATCTCAAACAAGCCTGGTGTGTGTGTGTTTCCCGCTAGCGTTGCTGAGAAAGATGAGACGTATACACAGTGACGTAAGACCTGGCTCTGTTGTGGCTCTCTAGCCTGTGGAAACGCAAACGGTTCTTAGCAGGCTCCTCAGTTGAACCAACTATGAACTGGGACTAGCTCTAGCTCCGATCTAGCTCTAGCACTGCTTTGGTGGAAAAGGGGTACGTGTGAGGAGTCACAGCTAGTGCTAGTGTTGGTAAACACGAGAATAGTGCAACAGTTGGTTTCCAGAAGTGTAAATGCTCTTAAAGGGCTGATGTAAAATACGTATCTGATGTGTGTGTGTGTGTGAAGTTTCAGCTCAAAATACCCCACAGATAATTTATATAATGTTAAAATGGCCACTGTTTGAGGGTGAGCATAAACCCACTGTTTCTGTATGTGTCCCTTTAAATGCAAATGAGCCGCGGATCCCGCCCCCTTTCAGGAAGAGGGCGGAGCTCCACAGCGTTCATTCTCATTAGTCTTCATTAGTGTGCGGTCTCTGTCTAATACGTTATTATTATATCTTATGAGCTGATCTGAGTTCAGCTTCACTGTCCTTTATGGCTTGTGTGTTGATCTCTCATGGCATGTGATGAGACTGGTTCTGATCCGCTGCTGCGTCTGAGGTGTAGATCTCTCTGGTCGAGCTCAGACGTCTGCGGATAGAACACGAGCACACCAGAGGAACTGAAGGGTGTTCTCCTGTCCCTGAGCGTTTGCTTCTCTCTTCCAGAGCAAATCCTGAGCAACATCAAGCAGGAGTACAAGCGCATGCAGAAGAGGAGACACCTGGAGAGCAGCTTCCAGCAGAGCGACCAGCAGTGCAGCCTCGAGACCCAGCCGCACACCTCCATCAGCAGCAGCAGCGCCGCCACACTGACAGGTACACACACACACACACACACACACACACCGCCTCACTGACAGGTACACATACACACACACACCGCCTCACTGACAGGTACACACACACACACCGCCTCACTGACAGGTACACACACACACACACACACACACACACACCGCCTCACTGACAGGTACACACACACACACACACCGCCTCACTGACAGGTACACACACACACACACACCGCCTCACTGACAGGTACACACACACACACACACCGCCTCACTGACAGGTACACACACACACACACACCGCCTCACTGACAGGTACACACACACACACCGCCTCACTGACAGGTACACACACACACACCGCCTCACTGACAGGTACACACACACACACCGCCTCACTGACAGGTACACACACACACACCGCCTCACTGACAGGTACACACACACACACACACACCGCCTCACTGACAGGTACACACACACACACCGCCTCACTGACAGGTACACACACACACACCGCCTCACTGACAGGTACACACACACACACACCGCCTCACTGACAGGTACACACACACACACACACGCACACACCGCCTCACTGACAGGTACACACACACACACACACACCGCCTCACTGACAGGTACACACACACACACACACACCGCCTCACTGACAGGTACACACACACACACACCACCTCACTGACAGGTACACACACACACACACACACACCGCCTCACTGACAGGTACACACACACACACACACACCGCCTCACTGACAGGTACACACACACACACACCGCCTCACTGACAGGTACACACACACACACACCGCCTCACTGACAGGTACACACACACACACACCGCCTCACTGACAGGTACACACACACACACACCGCCTCACTGACAGGTACACACACACACACACACACACACACCGCCTCACTGACAGGTACACACACACACACACCGCCTCACTGACAGGTACACACACACACACACCGCCTCACTGACAGGTACACACACACACACACACACACCGCCTCACTGACAGGTACACACACACACACACACACCGCCTCACTGACAGACACACACACACACACACACCGCCTCACTGACAGGTACACACACACACACACACACCGCCTCACTGACAGGTACACACACACACACACACACCGCCTCACTGACAGGTACACACACACACACACACACCGCCTCACTGACAGGTACACACACACACACACACACCGCCTCACTGACAGGTACACACACACACACACACACCGCCTCACTGACAGGTACACACACACACACACACACCGCCACACTGACAGGTACACACACACACACACACACACACCGGCTCACTGACAGGTACACACACACACACACACACACACACACACACACACCACCACACTGACAGGTACACACACACCCACACACACACACACACACACACACCGGCTCACTGACAGGTACACACACACACACCACCACACTGACAGGTACACACACACACACACACACACACCGGCTCACTGACAGGTACACACACACACACACACACCACCACACTGACAGGTACACACACACACACACACCGCCTCACTGACAGGTACACACACACACACACACCGCCACACTGACAGGTACACACACACACACACACACACCACCACACTGACAGGTACACACACACACACACACACACACACACACCGGCTCACTGACAGGTACACACACACACCACCACACTGACAGGTACACACACACACACACACACACCGGCTCACTGACAGGTACACACACACACCACCACACTGACAGGTACACACACACACACACACCGGCTCACTGACAGGTACACACACACACCACCACACTGACAGGTACACACACACACACACACCGGCTCACTGACAGGTACACACACACACACACCACCACACTGACAGGTACACACACACACACACACACACACACACACCGGATCACTGACAGGTACACACACACACACACACCGGATCACTGACAGGTACACACACACACACACACCGGATCACTGACAGGTACACACACACACACACACACACACCGGATCACTGACAGGTACACACACACACACACACACACACACACACCGGATCACTGACAGGTACACACACACACACACACACACACACACACACACACCGGATCACTGACAGGTACACACACACACTCGTTCTGTGCTGGACTCAGTGGTTCTCGAGCTTGTTCCAGAGGCGGTCTCAAACACATGTGACCTGTATTGCTTTAAATTTATTTATTTTTTGTCTTTGAATGTTTTTTTTTATTTTGCTTTCAAAATGACAGAATTCAATAGCAACACAATTCAGAAACAAGATTCCAAACAGAAACTTTATTGTTCTCACCCCATTGGCAGATTTATTTGCTTGTTTTAACCAAGAACTCACTTCAATTTCATTTTATTTTCCAGAAAATAAGAAGATATCTAAAGTCATTGAACTGATCTAGTAAATGCATCTTGATTTAAGAATTTTTAGATATATTTATACTAGAAACAAGACCGAAATACTAAACGACAGCATGTTTTTCATTTCACACATAATTCTATATCTAGAGTGGCTTTATGGTATTTAGTCTATAAACGTAAATACAAATGCACAATTGCAGGTTTATGATGACAAATAGTCTGTAATTTAGCCTTTATTACTCATTTAATACATGTCTACATTACTAATGAAATAAAATGAGATATTAACCTACATTTCTGACAGATGACCACGGTTACAGTGAGTGGTACCACAGTAAACATGATAAATGATGATAAACACATGATACAGTTTACTGGTACCACAGTAAACACATGATAAATGATGATAAACACATGATACAGTTTACTGGTACCACAGTAAACCCATGATAAATGATGATAAACACATGATACAGTTTACTGGTACCACAGTAAACATGATAAATGATGATAAACACATGATACAGTTTACTGGTACCACAGTAAACCCATGATAAATGATGATAAACACATGATACAGTTTACTGGTACCACAGTAAACCCATGATAAATGATGATAAACACATGATACAGTTTACTGGTACCACAGTAAACCCATGATAAATGATGATAAACACATGATACAGTTTACTGGTACCACAGTAAACACATGATAAATGATGGTCAATTGTTGTTTGAAAAGTGTTTTAACTGAATCTGATTTGCATGTTAGTGTTGTAGATTAGGTCAGCGCTGTTTAACTGGCTTTAAACTAAATTAACTCTCAGAGAGATGTGCAGCTCGTACTGGAGACCTCTGTGCCGAACGCTTCTCACGGGCTGTTTAGTGAACGAGACACTCGGCAGGTAAACACATTTTGTTCAGAGCCATAAACAGTAAAAGAGCTTGCGCTCACAGGTTGCACAGAGCACAAGTGGCGCTGTTTCGTTCTGCTTTTGGCACGTTAATGTTTCCCAGGCCTAAAATCTAGTACTGCCACCTTGCGTTGACATTGTGAAACTGCACGATTTGTAAGTTCTCCGTGGCGGGCCACATATAATACATTTTAATAGACAAGCTGCGGGCCGTTTAAATTCATCCCCGGGCCGCATTTGGCCCGCGGGCCGGACTTTGGACACCCCTGCTTTATAGTGTAGACCAGGGGTCGCCAACTAGTGGACTCCGGTCCAAATCCAGACCGCGAGATGCGTCCACCCGGACCGCGAAGCCTTTTGACATAATTAAATAAATATGCCGCATGCCATACATTTAAAAAAAAATATCAGGCAGCTCAGTAGAACCGTTTGGGTCCTATGTCGGCACGGGTTGCGACGACAGTTAATGTTACTATCAGCTTTAGAGCTCGACCGATAGTGGATTATACCGATAACTAGGTTGGACCGCACTTGCCGATAACAGATTAATCGACCCATAGTTTTTAAAATGGATACTGGATAAAAAAACATAATTAAAACAGTGCTGGACTTTGAATGTGCTAAATTAAAAACATATAAAATGAGAAGTTCTAACATAACAAATTCTTCAGAAAATAATTTAAACATTAAAATATTACAGGTCAAATTAGTTTCTTTACCCATAATCTAGAAACATGCGTGTACATTTCATAGCTAACACTAAGTCCCTGTGCAGCAAGGATGCGTAGCTCACATGAACTATATGCACACATTTTTACAGCATGTATTAATGAGCAATACAACTGTACCGTGATCATTCATGTTAGATCATAGTGCATTAATCAAGGGTAACAGAGACAAATTCAAACAATTTAATGTTGAAGTTAACATACTAATGATGAACAAAACTCCCACAGCATTTATTAACCTTAATGTTACAAATGGACTCTTATTGTAGTGTTACCATTTCATCCACCGTAAATCTAAATCTGCTTTAGGAGATTATCTAATAAACAAACGAATGCTCTGCTTTGTGTTTCTGTGGGCAGCATGACGATACGGTCTGCTTTCTGACATCACTGATTTTATAAGTGCAACATTTGGGTCGGACTTGCGTGTGTTTTTATCACAGTTTTAACTGCTTGAGGTCTGCTAATGTTAGCGTCCTCTCAGCCTCTCACACACACACACACACACACTGCTGTTCTTTACCTGTTCATGCAGCATCTACTCAAGAAATGAATGACTTTATAATGATTTGGCAACAAGTACTGTAGTGCGCTGTATATCGTTTCTCTGGCGTGTTTTAAACATCTGAAGGGTCAGTGCTCTCCGTTCAGCCTCATGTGGTAATGTAAACACACGTGAGGGGTTTTCTCGCCTCTAGAGGGCGCTCTCGTGCTATATAAATGCCCAACAGACCCTTCTCAGACATTTCTTCTCCCTGCATCCTGTGCGAGGCCTGTGTGTCTCATGTGCTCTGATTCTGATGCGGTTGTCAAAAGTGAGAACATTAAATAAAATGTTTCTTGCACTTTTGAATTTTTCCAACACTGGTGGCACTTTATTTTTGCCTGTTTGTGTTTCTGAGTGATATTGCTAATGATATTTCACCAGTGCAATGTGAAGCACAGCAGAGAGCAGTGTTCAATATTAGACACATTTAGTTAAGACTATACATGTGAATAAACATAAACTGTGTTATGAGATTTCAGATGTTCTGATCCGGGGGTTTGTGTTCATTGACTGTTATTATGTATCTCAGTTCAGCAGGGAAGAGCACTTTAGTTGCTAGTAATGTTGAAATGAAGGGCAGATTTAGAGATGAAGGCATTTTTAGTTCATCATATTTTTGTCAGGCATGGTTACTGGTTGAATTCAGATATTTTGTACCAAAGCAACTTAAAGGACAGAACAACAACAAAATGAGATCAATGTTGTGAAGGATTACCTATGTTTGCTTTAACAATATGAACAGATTATATTTTGTTCAATTAAGAACAAATGCTATCAACACTAATTTCTTTAGTCTGGCAATAAACATCAATTATTGTTTTTAGGGATATAATTGTCCGGACCTCGGCCGGTGAGGAGGGTTCATTTACTGGACCTCAAGCTATTTTAGTTGCAGACCCCTGGTGTAGACGCTCATGTGGTCGACTGCATCACTTCCTGGAAGGAACAGGCTGATGATATTAGGGGTGGACACTTATTTTGGTATCGGCCAAAACACAAATCCTATCAGTGCATCCCTGGGTGAAAAATGGATTTGACACCAGGGCTCCAGAGTGCGACTAAATGGTCGCATTTTGCGACTAAAATTTGAGAATGTGCGACTGAATTTTACATCCAGTCGCACATGTGCAACCAATAAATTTGCCCCCACCCCGTTACACGTTAAACGTGGAAGGGGCGCGTCAATGAATCCAGAATGTGTGGCAGGCCAATGAGTGTGAGAAGAATAGGGAATGGCCATTGTAAGTGGCTAATGTGTGGAGGGGGAGGGTCCTAGAGATAATCGAGCGCGCGTGAACATCTGTGGGAAGGAGACGGAGATTCGGAGATAAAAATCACAACCTGCTATGTGCGTCTAAGCAATGAGCAAGCGAACTATTGATTCATTTTTCCGACCCGCGGCTAGTGTGCCAGTGCCAAGGTCTACAGTGTCACAGTCGGATGATGAGTCAGAGTCAGAGGTTTGTGTGGCGAAAAAGGCTCGAACCTACAATTTTCGCGAAGACTGGCTGCAAGAATTCAGCTGGTTGAGGTACTGTAAGGAGACTAACTCCATGAGCTGCGAATTTTGCAGTCGCTACCCCAAAACTGCGGGGAACACGAAGTTTGCCGACAGTGCAGGCACTTCGCAGTTTAAACATAATACGTTGATTAAACACAATCTTAGCCTAAAGCATAAAGTATGCCGTGACATGTTAATAAATCAAAAAGCAACGCCACTGCCGGTTGCTTTTAGAAGACAAGTGGCTGTAAATCAGTGTGCAGATGAGGCAGAGATGATGTTGAAATTTAGCATGTAGACACTGTGGAGGACTTGATTCGAATTAGCATGGAGGGACCTAGTTTACAAGAGTTTGATGCCAAGGAAGCTGTACAAACATGGTTCAGTCAGGGTAAAAGGTGTAGGAGGCCAAATTACAAGGGCTGGCCTTCTGAGCCTCCTAGTGGAACACAGGAGGATATGCTCTAAGGGGGAGTTAATAAAGGCACATGTTGTCTAGGCCTACTTGTTCTAGTGGAATGTTATTGGCCATTGCCCCTAATGTTTACATACATTTGTTAAGTATTGTTTGTAACTGAAACGACCGAAAGGTTACTAAGCACTTTTTTTTTCTGAATGTATGGTATATTTGTACTGTCATGACAGTGATGGTGCTGTCAGTTTACCTTGTTGTTGCATCTTTAAAAAGTGCACAATAAAATGTGACACTGAATTTGAAACAGCACATTGTGATTTCTGCATCTATTATCAAAGTATTTATTAGTAATACAGTGGAAATTAGTAGAATTGGTTAGCATATTGATTTATGGGGTGCGCCCCTAAATTTTCTGGTTGTGCCCCTAAAATTTTCAGTTGGGGGCCACTGTGCTCCTAGTGAAAAAAGTTAGTCTGGAGCCCTGGACACAGTAAAAACAGATGAAAGTGCCTTGAATATTTTCTGTCTGCTCTTCCAGTTTAAGGCTGATGTTATTGTGATCCTCAAGCTGTGGTCAGTGCGGTGTCCAGTGCACAGTGAACGTCAGCTGATGCTCTCTGTCTCCCGCAGGCGTCTCCTCCGGCTCCGCGTCCCCGTCCCGACGGGAGCAGCCGCTGTTCACGCTGAAGCAGGTGGGCATGATCTGTGAGCGTCTGCTGAAGGAGCGCGAGGACAAGGTCCGGGAAGAGTACGACGAGATCCTCACAACCAAACTAGCAGGTATGAGATCGCCACAGGCTCAGTGAAAGGGCTTTTGAGATTTTGAATGATTTTATTCTTAAGAATGTTTTGTGAATCCGGCCCCTGGTGACTAAAACTAAATCAAAATTTGTCGAATTGTCACGGCCATAGGCAGAAGTTGCTAGCCGGTTGACTTGTGTTCAGGGTATTCAGCTACAATATAATGTTTTGCAATAATAGTCTAATAATAAATGTGTTTCTACCCTATTGGAATCAAAATTAGTAATTGATCAAATTCAACGGATACCCAACCCTGCTCTTGAATGTGTCGTGATTGCTGCCCGTGACCCATCATCTCTTCTAGTTCATTGATGAGCATCACATTAACATCAATGAACACTAAAATAAATGTAATTTCACCCGCGGAGAGACGTCAGCACACACCGTTTTACAAGTTCAAGTCCACCGACGTTAATCTGCTAAAACGGCAGATTGGGCGATGTGATTGGTCAGAGGCCGGATTCACAAAACATTCTTAAGAATGAAATTATTCTTAACCGCCAGTTTCTTCTTATTTTCTAATTTAAGAAAAAATATAAGAATATTGTGTATTCCCAAAAACTTTTCTTAAGAATGTTCTTATCTTTTTTCTTATGATTTAAATATAAGAAGTATTCATATTCATGAAAATAATGTTCTTTAAAATCATCGTAAATAACTTCTTAAAGTTAGGATAACCTCCAACCTATCTTAAATACCCAAATGTAAGATGTTTAACAAATACATTGGGTTATTTCAAATATTAAGCATTACAACATAACAGTAGCTGGCTAAATATAATATTTATAATAGTACCATATGGACGAGTATAAAACCAGCAAACGTCAATAGCGGACGAGAAACTCCATAATTTAAAAATACTACTGTTAATGTGTCACAGATTGTAGTTTTAAGGCGATAATGTAGTTGTTTAAAGCTCAAATCTGTGTTTTATTTGTAAAGATGATGTGATGTGGCTCTGATGTCTCTGAGATGTGATTCGTCTTGTGTGGATCTAATGGCCGGTCTTGTACCCGAGCAGCGTTCTTGATAAACGGCTAGGCTCTTATAAAATACCGATTTTACCACCACACCACATTAAAAACACGATATTGAGTGATTTAACTCCCGTCAAGCCAATCACAACGAAAATAGTCCGCAGTAGGGCTGGGCGATACGGCTGAAAACTGTATCCCGATATAAGCGTTTCATATCAGTTGATATCGATAATTATTGATGTGTATGACCTATTTAAAATAAGATATTTTACATTTAAGCATTTTTATTTTAAACATAACCTTCCTCGGATTATAATCCCCTCAGTTATAACGGCAGAAATGTCACACAACCATGAAAACACTCAAATAATTAAAATATAAAAGTCTAAAATCACAATGAACTCTTAACATGAAGGTGCAGTGCCTCTGTTATTTCTCTGTAACTGCGTTTAGATGCGTTGTCATAAGGCACTGATGCAGAGTAACATCACCTCTCCATGTAGTTTCAAAGGCTGAATCCGAGATCGCCCCCTATACACTTAAATAGGGCGCTATTTGAAGGGGACAGCCATTTGTAGTGGTGTCCGAAACCATAGTGGACGGTATTGAGTGCACTCATTCTATCCCACAATGCACCTCAATAACGAGTGTACAGTCGATGTACACACAACGGCTGTCTGAATTCACTCGTTTTCATTGACTCCTTCGAGTGAACTGTATTAGTGGACTAAAGTAGGGAATAGTGGTTGAGGGTTTAGGGGGCGATTTCGGATTCAGCCAAAGTCAAGAATAGCACAACGGCGAGCGCGTCGAGTATAAACACGCCCCCAAACGAACGAGGAGCGCGCTGCGGAGCCAGACGAAAGTATAAACAAGGCTTAAGGTGGTTAAACAAGTTTGTGGTGTTACCAGTCTTGGTCGGGACGACGGTCTTGCATAATTTACAGATGACATTGGTCTGACTACGGTCAGACTTATACAATCCCAAAATACTCCCACACTGGAGAGCCGACTCGTTTTATTAACAATTTCCTCGCTCGCTGTGGCGCTCCTCTTCCACTGGTCACTCCACGCCGGTTCTGTTTACTGAGGAATGAATCCAACACGAGACACGTTATGGCGCAACCAGACATGATGCAGTTGTATGATGGGCTGTTAGCCTGTCACTCTCTATGTTGCTTGGTTACCAGAGAGCGAGTGCCTTTTGTTCATGCAACCAAACTTGCTTCGCAGCCTCTGGTTTCTTCCAATGAAGACAAAAAATGATTGAACGAATGTTTTATTGATATCGATTACGTGTCTATCGCGATACATATCGTTTTATCGGCCAGCCCTAGTGTGCACACTTATGATGATATCTACGGTAATCTGCAGGAAGACGGGCTTTCAGGGGTTTTTCATTCAGTAATGCCTTTAAATAAAATAACACCAGAGAACACCTTTTATTTTCTTCTGAAGTAAAACATTAAGATGTTCTTAAGAAAATATTTGAGAACTTTTCTTAACAAGATGTTCGTGACTCCGGCCCCAGGTCGCGGTGAGTTTTGAGGCTTGTATCCGGTGTGTTTGATGGGGTTGTGTGTTGTGTTCCAGAACAGTACGATGCTTTCGTGAAGTTCACCCATGACCAGCTGATGAGGCGGTTTGGAGAGCAGCCGGCCAGCTGTACGTATCCTCTCTGTTCTCTTCTAAACGCTTGTGTCCGCTCGCCCGGCTCACACTGATGATGATGATGTTGTTGTGCAGATGTGTCCTGAGCGGCCGTGCCGTGGGGCGTGGTCGTGTCCTGTGGTCCAGTGGATCTCTGCCTGACACTCAGAGCGGCTCCGGCTGGATCTCCAGCAGTGCCAATCGCATCTTTCCCCGCTGGACACAGAGTTGGTGTCAGGCTTCTGTCAGTGCGCTCCCACTCTCTCTCTCTCTGCAGCAGCGAGTGCTTCCTGCCGTCGTCCTCAACGCCCATATATGGACCTTCGCAACTATTACTCAAATCAGTGGCTCGTGTGTCTCTTACTGAACCCTGGATATTTATTAGGCTTTGACGATGCCTTTTATACAGTCACCTGTCATTTCATCCTTTGAGTTTTGTACAATGCCTTCTCTTCCCTGCAGATGATGATGATGATGATGTGAGACTGTGTGAAGACACTTTTGGAGACTGCTGTTCATAGCTTTGTGTAAATACATCCTGGCTTTCATCTGGAGTTTTCCTGTACAAATCCAACACTGCTTTTATTTTGATTGATTGGAGTCTGTTTTCATGCTTTGTATTTATTTTATTTTTGTTAGTTAGTTTAGTTTTTTTGCCCTTTCCTCTGCATTATGGTTTTACTGCTCCTGTAGTTCAAATGACTTTATGTTGGGAAAAGTATACACAAATAAAATGTTTACATAACTAGTGTTCATTCTTTCTACTGTAAGTCGGGGTTCCTGTACATGTGTTTAAGCACTGGTTGATTATGATGTGACTTGTGTAACTGTAGTGTGAGTGTGTGTGATGTCAAACAACATCTGCGAAGTTCGATTTTCTCTTTAAGGACTACAACAAACGGCTGGTAGGGACTACAACGAGTCAGTGACATCACTACCTCTAACGTTTACATAACCCCGCCCCCGGGAACATGTGGAGAAGAGGAAGAGTTGTCGTTTGTCTCACACATTTATTGATACAGTACGAACACAAATGCAATAGCATGTCATAAAGTAACTACACTATTACAATTACACTAATAACTATCCCTGTTCTCTCTTCAGCGGATATTCTCTGGCTCATCTTACCCCACACCAGCGCTTTAGCGATTCTCATGACAGAATATGCTAATCAATGACTCAAACTCATCATCCATCCCTTCAGAAGCGTCCTGTCTCGTTCTACATGTCGTCTCTTCTTCTGGAGTCTCTCCATCATTGTCCGACTCCGGTTTGAACATTAAAGGCTGAACAGTTTCGGACATGTTCAGTGTGTGTGTGTGTGTGTGAGGTAATCAGAGCTGCTAACATGAGCTCTTGAAGCTCCGCCCTCTTTGTGAAAAGGGGGCGGATAGCCACAGCTCATTTACATTTAAAGGGACACAAAAACGGTGTGTTTTTGCTCAAAAAGTGACATTTTAATATGCTATAAAAATTATCTGTGGGGTATTTTGAGCTGAAACTTCACACACACCATTACACAAATTACTGGTGTGCAATGAACCAATAATTTGACTCCGGACCTCTGCATTTTTCCGATGTGTAGGCTATATAATAAATGTGGAATAATTGCCTAATATAGTATGAACACCACTTTAATGCAGCAGATATTGCACAACACAATCTTCTCATCTCATCTGTGGTCTGTCACCGCTGGTCAGAATCATTAAAGAGGACCAATCAAACCTCCAGCGTGATGCTTCAGTAAACGCTCATAAAGTGAGAGATAAGATGTAAGTACCTAAACGAAACATTTAATATTTGACAGCTGTTAGTGACAAAAATAATCAGGCAAACGAATACATTTTTTTCTAATTCCGCCATTTTTAATTGAAAATAGGCCTGTAATTTACATGATTCATGTAATGTAGTAATTAGCAACTGTCAGTGTGAGAGGACAAGCAACATTAATGAAGCTTTCTTCATATAAGGCATAAGATGATTAATAATGAATGTGTACATGTGAATCTTGATTTAAATATTTAACTAGTGTTCGTAGCCTTCAGTAAACAAACTTGTCCTAGAAGGGATCCCATGGTGTTAAGACTTGTATGGCTTAATATAACATAAATTATGTCTCTTATTGAAATATGTAGTAGAAAACCCATGAAAGATCCTCGTTAATTAAAAATATATTATATTTGGACAATGGGCGGCGCCATTTTGTTTGCGTTCTAGGTTGATGACTCAACTGGCGCCATCCTATTATTACCTCAACCCAACTAGAAAAATGTTTCGGAGTTAAACAAAACCAATGAATTGCTTTGTAATTGCATTTATAATACACTCAAACACACACATGTGCACCCAAACTCTCTCTCTCATACACACACATACACACCAACAGACCGGCGCGCGCATAAGCACACAGTCACACACACACATCTGAGAGACTGCTGTCTCAATCGAGAACGCGCGCGCGCGCGCCCACACACACACACACACACATCTGACAGACTGCTCAGATGTGTTATGGGCTGCCCTCAGTCTCCACGACAGAGGCTGAATCTGAAATGCCCCCTAAACCCTCATTCACTATCTAGTCCACTAATATGGACTTGAAGGAGGGAATGAAAACGAGTGAGTGAATTCGGACAGCTGTTGTGTCATTTTTTGAAAATGGACTAACCCAGCGGTTGGGTTAAATGTTTGCTTAAAACAGCCCAATTTCTGGGTTAGTCCATTTTCAACCCAACTTGGGTTATTTTTAACCCAGCATTTTTTATTTTGCTGACTGCTTTAGGAGGGGAAGAGACAGGGAAAGATCCGGAGAGTGAGAGAAACAGAAATGGAGTGATGGAGATGAGGAGAGAGAGAGAGAGAGAGAGAGAGAGAGAGAGAGAGAGAGAGAGAGAGAGAGCAGGAATTGACAGATAATCTTCTGCCCACTGCTGGTCTATTTCTCATCCATTTTTTGGCCTTCAAACGTCTTAAAATGCACATTTGTAGATCAGAGAAATCTCAATGTTCTCAGGGGAGCATGCCCCCCATCCCCACCTGACTAGCTTGTGTGTGTGTGTGTGTGTGTGTGTGTGTGTGTGTGTGTGTGTGTGTGTGTGTGTGTGTGTGTGTGTGTGTGTGTGTGTGTGTGTGTGTGTGTGTGCATGCTTCATTAATAAATACGCTAAAGCACCTTTGTTTGCTGACCAATTAGTGATCATACAAATGTAAATTGAGTGACTTCTTCAAGACTTGAAGTTTCACAACATGACACAAAAACATGTTATCTTTACAGTTCTGTCACGGGGATCTGGGATCTGAAGTTTGCAGGCTAGTTTTGGTTATCCATGGCAAATATAAACGCTAATATACACTCCACACAGTGTGTGTGTTTGGACCGAAGAAGGTGGTGCATGATCTCGGTTAGCAATTTGACAACACTGTGATAAATAAGCACAGAAAATAGCCTGTTAAGAACCGGCAGACTAGATAATCCAGCACTAATGAGTGCATAAACGTCACCAAAATGAAGTATTTGAACCTCATAATTAAATAGGAAATGGAAATTGGACTGAAAAAGGTCATTAAAACATTTTTACCACTGCACTCTCAAGATGTACATTTTACATCTTGTGCCAAAGGGGCGTTATATGAGCGCTTTAACCAGCATGTGAAACTGAGACTAAATAAAGTCCTGTGAAGTAGCACATTAGCCTCTGCTGTGTGAAGTGAGGATCTCAGATCTCACACACTTCACCAGAGTCAAGAGACGGGTCAGTTTTTACTGTTTCTGCATGAGAACCAACTAAACATGTTTGCTGATTTAAAACACCATATGATTTTTGTAATTTATTTTGTCTTTACTGATTATTTAATTGGATAATTAAATGTTAAATTTAAGTTTTGTTAATGATTCTGAAATGATTGCACCTCGTTTGGTAACTAAGACCCGCCCCCTTCACTGAAGCCCCGCCTTCTGAAGGCATGTCAACAAAATGATTGACAGGCAGAAAACAAGTGTGGTTTGCTGAAAGAAGCACGTGCCTTCACACACACACACACACACACACATTCACAGTGATAGTGATACTGATATGAAAAATGTAAATCTGCCAGGTCATCAGTTACTGGTGTTTTAATTGTACTGTGGTCTGATGTAATTCATATCTACGGCCCGGTCCGTGCACGTTTGATAGTTTGTTTTCCAATTTGAAATGAAATACGCAGAAACGGGAAAACGGTTGTTTCCCGTTTTTTCAAACGGCAAAACCGGAAAACGAGATTTTGGTTTGATTTTCGTTTTTTCTGGTCACGGGTAGAAAACAGAAACACAGCTTCAAATCTCGTTCTCCACATGTGGGCGGTCATTACACGCCCCTTTCAGCCGATTGGTGAATCAGATCTGAGACAGTGACGTCATCAGTTCGTTCACCAAAATAAGAGTCCTCTGCTGCTGTATCAGAATATCGTCTTTCTTCTGTCTAACCTAAAGCTATTTCACAGAAACATGAATGCACAGATATATTTTTTTTTTTTAAAAACCTAAAGTAAGTTAGTTGTTAACATTGTTGTTAAATCTGTTGTTAACATTTATAGGCTAAGTGCGCTCTCATTTGTATTCATGTGTTTTAATTTATATTTGAAGACTTCAGATGAAAAAGCTCTGAGTGCAATCTGAACTTTTCTTCCAAAATGTGCAATTTTATCAAGCTCATATGTTTATGTCCGGTTATTTCACTTCAATGGCAATGCCTTTAACAGCTTAACAGCGTTTTTTTTTTTTTACAAACGAAAAAACGGGAAACTACCGTTTTCTCGTTTCTGCGTATTTCATTTCAAATTGGAAAACAAACTATCAAAACGTACACGGACCAACCACATAACGTACTATATAATAGCTTTATATACCACTGACACATGGACAGCATTACTTCCACACTCATCCGTGACTGACAGAACACTTCCATTAAAACAAGCATTTCTGTAACGCTGCGTTGTGAAAGCACTGAACTAATAAACTTCTCTATGAACTCTCTCAGATTTCCTCAACACCATCTTCATTTGTGTTCCGAAGATGAGCGACACGACATGAGGTGAGACGGTTCATTTCTGGGTGCACTGTCTCTTTAAGGCACGGAGAAACCGTGCGGAGGCGCCTCGGGACTTTTATTTTGAAAACTCGTACAGAAATGGCCGTATCTGACTTCCGGATGCTCAAACTCATGTCCTATCCTCACATGTGCACGCGCGGACACTGATCAATGACCCTTCATGTCCATCCTGATGTAGTTTGATGTGAATATCTGCTGAACCGCGCGCGTGCACATGGCGTGCTTCTTCAGGCGCAGCGTCGCGCTGCAGGTA
This sequence comes from Romanogobio albipinnatus, assembly GCA_023566225.1. Classification (NCBI taxonomy): domain Eukaryota; kingdom Metazoa; phylum Chordata; class Actinopteri; order Cypriniformes; family Gobionidae; genus Romanogobio; species Romanogobio albipinnatus. The sequence goes on along the minus strand of CM042256.1, from coordinate 1,106,115 downwards.
CGCGTGCGCGCGCCCGCCAGACTCACTATAACATTATTAAAACATTAATACAACATGAATAAAGATCTCATCTGCTTGTGTTGCAGCTCGCGAAGCTGTGCGGGGTGTCTGAAGATGCTGTAATCCCGCTCATCTCTGCAGTGCCCGTGTCAAAGAAACAGTAAGAGCACCTGTTTACCCTATAAATCACCTTTATTATCATTATCAGAGAACTAAACAAACAACATTACAATAAATACAGGCCAAAGTCAGTAACACCGAAGAAAAGTGGTAAAAACGCCATACAGACTCATATTTTGCATTACCGGTATATTTTCACTGTCTTAAAGGGACAGTTCACCTAAAAATAATTTACTCACCCCCCTCTTGTTCCACCTGTATGAGTTTATTTCTTCTGCTGAACACACAAGAAGATATTTTGAAGAAATCACACAGTTTCTAGTCCCTATTGACCTCCATAACCCCCCCCCCCCAAGTCAATAGGGTCCAGAAACTGTGTGTAATGACATGAATGTGAGTAAATTATGACAGAATTGATATTTTTTTGGGGTGAACTGTCTCTTTAAGTGACTTCATTAACATTCACGCTTTTTAGAGTGTCTGCATTAATGAATGAAGAATTTGCTATTTAGAATGATAAAGTTGGTCAATACTTTTGTCTTTATGCTCATAATCACAGATGATTTTGTTCACATTCAATGTTATCGTTAATTTAATTTTTGCACAATTAAAAATAAAAAGACATTCCAAAAATATCTACAATTTGACAATCAAAAAACAGACTCCTCAATATTATTACAATATTAGCATTCTTTTACAATTTACATACATTTAGAGTAAAATAGTTGGTAATTTCTTTAAAGGCACAGTGTGTAATTTTCCGTCTCTTCAACTCAGAGGCGTGTCTTGACTCTTGAGTGGGCGGAGCTTTTATTCTGCCGCGAGCGATCCTAACATCTTACACACTGTGCCTTTAACAGTGTTTCTGCACTTGTGGCTGATTATGGTGTGTGATATGTGTGTGTAAGTCCCCTGTGAGAGTGTGAGGTCACGCCAGCGGTTGTGTGTCTGGTGTGTGTGTCCAGGGCGTCGGCTGACCTGCGTGTGTCGGTCAGCTCTCTGCTGCGGAGCGGAGCGGCTCCCGATGGAGACCTGCAGACCCAAACACAGGCACTGGCCAATCAGGTGAAGGCACTGACATGTGGACAGCACTCGAGTGTGTGTTGTTTTCTGTGATGTGTGTGTGTTTGCGTGTGAGTTCTGGAGGATCTTGTGCTGTGCTGTAGATCCGACCGGACGCTGTGGTGGAGGAGGCGGTCGCTGGCCGAGGAGTGATTCACTTCAGACTGAACAAACTGACCCTGGCGCAGGTGAACGTCACATCACTGCTCTAACACACACACACACACTCCACTGCATCACTGCTCTATCACACACACACTCCACTGCATCACTGCTCTATCACACACACACTCCACTGCATCACTGCTCTCTAACACACACACTCCACTGCATCACTGCTCTATCACACACACACACACACACACACTCCACTGCATCACTGCTCTATCACACACACACTCCACTGCATCACTGCTCTATCACACACACACACACACTCCACTGCATCACTGCTCTATCACACACACACACACACACACACACACACACACACACACACACACACACACACACACACACACACACACACACACACACACACACTCCACTGCATCACTGCTCTATCACACACACACACTCCACTGCATCACTGCTCTCTCTAACACACACACACACTCCACTGCATCACTGCTCTCTCTAACACACACTCCACTGCATCACTGCTCTATCACACACACACACACACACACTCCACTGCATCACTGCTCTATCACACACACACTCCACTGCATCACTGCTCTATCACACACACTCCACTGCATCACTGCTCTATCACACACACACACACACACACACACACACACACACACACACACACACACACACACACACACACACACACACACACACACACACTCCACTGCATCACTGCTCTATCACACACACACACTCCACTGCATCACTGCTCTATCACACACACACACTCCACTGCATCACTGCTCTCTCTAACACACACACACTCCACTGCATCACTGCTCTCTCTAACACACACACACTCCACTGCATCATTGCTCTCTAACACACACTCCACTGCATCACTGCTCTCTCTAACACACACACTCCAGTGCATCATTGCTCTCTAACACACACTCCACTGCATCACTGCTCTCTCTAACACACACACTCCACTGCATCATTGCTCTCTAACACACACTCCACTGCATCACTGCTCTCTCTAACACACACACACACTCCACTGCATCACTGCTCTATCACACACACACACACACACACACACACACACACACACACACACACACACACACTCCACTGCATCACTGCTCTATCACACACACACACACACACACACACACACACACACACACACACACCACTGCATCACTGCTCTAT